>SDVV010004054.1:0-20606 GCA_016164225.1 Gammarus roeselii
CCACGGCCATCGCCCCTCCGGCTGCCACCACCATCGCCTCCCCGAGGGGAGTCCCGCAACACTGCTCTTCTAGCAATCAATTCCTGACGCTGACGGTAGGTCAGGTCTCTCTGAACATACACAGATTTAAACTCATCAACATGCATCAACCCCTTTGCAGCATTCAGCAAAGCATACCTCTGCTCATCATTCTCAACACATGCTCTAAATCATTCTGACATAATCATGCAACAACTTATGGTTATCAGCTCTGTTCAATAACTTGGACTCCTACTTTTTATGGGACTCACCTTTGGATCTCATTTTTGCAACCCCCCACAGCCCCAACAGCCCCGCCAACTGGGCAATCAGGCATGGGAGGCAGTACTGAAACCGTTGGCGTTGACCGCGGTTCACGCGGGTCGAACAAACACGTTGCCCTTTGTCTCTATTGCTGTAGTATGGCTCTATTATAAGTGGAAGAATGAAGGACAATGAATGAATATAACGCAATTAAATGCTGTACTCTGTAGACTTAGGAGGCAATGAGATTAGGTAGGACTGTTGAGGCTGAATGCTGAAGGGGATTAGGTGTGAAATGGGAGAAAAGCATGGACAGGCAGGTGATCAGCTATCTTGAGAGGAAGACAGGGTGCTAAAAGGGAGATTATAAAGGGAATCATGAATATGTGAATAACTGACCTGTCAATCCTGTCCAAAGGGAACCATTAGGATAGTTCTAACACATTCTTAAATATAGGCAAGCACACCAGACACCAGAAGTCTTAAATTACCTGGTAAACTAGTATGAATGACTTTAACAGATATACACAGCATTTACATAATTGTTGGAGTCAGTAACTCCTACGTGACCTCAGGCACAGGAACTTCTAAGTTCCTAGCATGGTATATTAACCATGACATAAACTATTTACAATGAAGCAAGACTGGGTGTCTGGTGTGGATAGCACTATGGATAAAAGTTTCCATTGTGCAAACCATAATGCAAGTGCATGCTAGCACAAGTAAAGCAAATGGGGAAACAGGGAAACTCAGAAAATGCAACAAATGCACAAAATATCTGTGAAAATAATAATAGCAAACTGTAAGTGGTAACTCTTTGTTATGAAATGCTGGTAAATTAAGGTAGCTAATTATAAATTGAACAAATCAAATAAATAGTAAATAATCAATAATGATGATCATATGCAAATGAGGTGAAATAGTAAGCTGAGCTATCTCATAGATCCATTAATGAAGTACTGAATACTTGACAGTAAACAAAAGCTAACGATAATGAGAAGGTCATCACTGATGGTTTAATCAATAATGTAGATAAATACCAAAGTTACTGGATCTATGCTCACATTGAAATTAGGTTCCTAATAAAATAAATAAATAAATGACAGAAATTCAAGACATTAAGTAAACCTTACCCACCATGAGCAAGCAAAGCATAAAATTTTAGCTTTGCACTTACCTAGGTGAGAGAGTTCCCTCACTAAGGAGTGGCTGATATTATTCTGAAAGAAAGTCTGGGCACACAAAAATACAGGCAAACATAATGATTGGGCAAAGGCTCTGAAAAGAACAGAAATGATGATAAGTCAAGTGACTAAAACATGAGACAATTATTAATTCATTCATGAACAATTTGGAAGTGAAAAATTGTAGTGAAGCAGAGAGATGGTTTGGGCTGTAAACAATTACATTATGTTCCCTGGTAACAGTCCTTCTCAGTGCGCTCAAGTAGTGTATGCAGCCCAAACTAGGTGTCTACCTAAACCCACTCGCCAGTGTCTAGCAAACGGATCTAGATATTACTTCATAAATTTGTAGATTGAGACCAGTGTACTTATTTGGCTATTAAGGAACACTTCGTTTTTATTATTTTATTCAATCTCAGAAAAATTTGTTCAGCAAATGTTTGTACATCTAGCTATTATAAAAACACACAGAAGGACTGAGGTATATATGTTTCAACACATTTTCTTGGTTAGAAGGTAACGCCTCACCAGACTGACTGACCACACCAATATCAGAGGCTCTGAATCATTAACTGGAGGGTGATTCTTCAAAGTTTCATCAAGCTATCATTATTTTCATCACTGTAGGCACCGGGTGAAGAGGAGTTGCCCTAATAAAATTGCATATATTTCATCTAGAACAGAAAGAATTTATAAATTTTTGAATATATAACTGAACACAGGATAAAACAAATAATTTAATTGAACATATTGTAGCACTACAACACTCCTCCCCTCCAGCCTGTGTTGAGTGCCAAACTTCACCTTGTATAGCCAGCAAATGTTTCAGAAAGCAGATCAATTGAAGCCAATAAAGTCTTTACAATTTCCAATTCTATGCAAATGAAATGAGGATTTCCACCTTGCAAAATGAAAAACAAGCCTCTAGCAAAATGTAGAAATACAGTAGCTACCATCCAGACACTTGCAATACCTAAAAATGTAGTTTCAGATGAAGCTGCAGAAGAATTTACAATTTTCTACTAACAGATGGTTTATATGTTTTGCATTGTGGCAATGATTAATAACATTTGCATCCGTTTTTTTATGCATGACAAACCATAGTAACTTTGACAACTGCTGCAACAAATAAACATGGTTGAAAAAAAATATATTTTTTTTCCAGATTTTCTCCTAGCAATGAATGCATACTTTTCTACTGGCTTGCTCTCAGACAATCCTAGCAACAACCTGGCAGAACACATTCAAGGGGTTACAACATGAGATAGCTGAATGATTTATTTACTGTATTGACAGGCTTCTGGTCTGTTGCACAGAACAGTCTTTCCGAAGGTGCGGGCCAGAACAGAGAACACCTTGCAACTGAGTAACTAGGACATCGCTTATACTTATGATTCTGGCTCCCACAAATTGTGCAGGTACCCAGTAGCAACCAACGATGGCTCTCTAGATGACCTCGACAATCACAGTACTGACATTGAGAAAATTTTGAAGATCTGCCCATAACTTGTTCAATAGGGGGGTCTGTAACTGTTATTCTCCTTGTGCTCAATCTCTTGCTTCCCTGTTTGGTGATATAATCCTTGTGTTTATAAAAATACTGGGCTCCTTAGGATTTTATTCTCTCCATATATTCTGTCCAAATTCTCTGCAATTCCAGTAATATCTTGCCAGGTCAGCTTTTATCCCATTCCAGACAGAAACTTAATTTCCTCTTTCTTCTCTATACAATTAGGAAACCTTTCTGGAACAGATGCAAGTAGTTAACCCTTCAATTTCTCCAGCCATTGCTTGGTGTTTTGTGATGATGCCCTGTTGGCAATCTCCTGGAGCCTCATGCAGTAGATCATGAAAAATGTCCCCACTTTCATAGAAGCTTGTCTGAGTTCTGATCTATATTATAGAATCTTTCCTGTACTGTGACCTTTGTACCACTTCAGAAGAGCCATCTTCATATCACAGTACCTGAGATGGGCCCCCTCAAGGGCTTCAAATGCTTCTCTTGTCTCACTTGACAAAAACGTACCTAATTCTTGTGTACAATCTCGCTCATTGTCATCATATTTAATGTGAAAATAATGTTTAAACCTTCTCAAGAAGAAACCGAGTTTGCTTTCCTGACTCATGAAAACCTTGAGGAGTGACAGCCTCCTTGAAAGAGAAATTTCTAGAGCAATTTAGGGCTTCCACAGAGCCTGTGTCACTGGACAACTCATCCTTTGCAACATCACTGGTATCAGATATTTCTATATCTAGAGTGTCATGGAAATTTAGACCAAAGCACATTCTAGGGTCTTCAAGAACACTTTTGGAGTGAAGTTCATCTCTCTTTGCAGCTTTTGAGAGTTCAGTTGACTCATCAGTAGATCTTCCGAGACAACTCTCAGATTTTCTGATAGGATGAGGAATACTAGTCATCCTTCCACCACACAACTCCTTGAGAGGTTTCACATAATCCTTTTTCATCAACTTCATATCTTCTACTCCAGTAACTACTAATCATGAGGTCAATAAGTATCTGCATCCAGGCAGAATAACTCCACTGCAGAGGATTTGATGTCAGCATTGGTATTTCAAAAACTTCTGATGAAATTCTGAGAAATTTTTGGAGGTTTTCAGAAGCCACAGACAGCAGTGTTAAAGAGTCCTGTTTACTTGAAATCCACTCGGGGGAACAGAAGGTCATTAATGACATCTAAAGTCTCCAAAAGACATCCTCTGTTTTCCACATTAATAATTCTGCATGCAAGAAAGTCTGTATGCATACAGCTCTGCCTCCCAGGACAGCTCAGATTTAAAGGAGTTCACACATGCTACCAAGCCCCATGGCAGACATGGCTTGATCTGTCTCCAATGTAGCAGAATAAATGTCTGCAGTAGATAATTAAGCCAGAAGCTTATCGGTTTCACTCTGCAACATCCCACTCAAGTGGAGCACTCAAGTGGAAGTCAATCACCCCAGTTTCTCAGTCAGAATTGAATAATTTAGTAATGCAGCCACCTCAATAACAATCACCTGTCCCTGTTCTGGTGCCAATGAAGTAGTGTATGCAGCCCAAACTAGGTGTCTACCTAAAACCACTCCTCAGGGTCTCTAGCAAACAGATCTAAATACTACTCCATAAATTTGTAGATTGAGACCGGTGTACTAATTTGGCTAATAAGGAACACTTCGTTTTTTATTATTTTATTCAATCTCAGATAAATTTGTTTTGCAAATATTTGTACATCTAGCTATTATAAAAACACACAGAAGGACTGAGGGAGCCAAGGCAATATAGACTGGCTACAGACAAATTCAGGCGCTATATATATATGTTTCAACACACTTTCCTGGTTAGAAGGCAACGCCTCATCAGAATGACAGACCACACCAATATCAGAGGTTCTGAATCATTAACTGGAGGGTGGTTCTTCAAAGTTTCATCAAGCTATCATTATTTTCATTACTATAGGCATTGGGTGGAGAGGAGTTGCCCTAATAAAATTGCATATACTTCATCCAGAACAGAGAGAAGGATTTATAAATTTTTGAATATCTAACTGAACACAGGATAAAACAAATAATTTAGTTTAACATATTGTACGCTAGAACAGCGCCAGCAATCAAAAAGAACAGCACTGCACAAGCACTGCATATATAGGTTTCCCGGTGTGATTCTCAATGTCTGCCAATTCAAGTCAACACCTTCTGGTGTGCTGGTTTAGGATTCCAGCATTCAGACGTCCCCTTGGTTAGACATGAGATTCATGCCGGACTATTGGTGGGGAAGTGCTGCCCAAATTTCTGTGGAATTTATTTAACTAAGGCTTGATTCCAAATTTTATGAGTTTTCTTGAACAGGGTATGGCAGCACTCTCTCTATAGTTGATGCTGGTCCCCATAGCTTTACAGTTTATCCACTTTAGAAATTACATTTGTACCTTCTTTTCTCCTGGTATCATTTTGTTTTTCTATTTGCAGAATATTTAACTGCTATTAATACACAGTGTCTCTACAACTCAGTCCCAATGCGGCCCGAGTTTTACGGCATTGGGACCGAATTGTACGGGAACAGGACGTATTAATAGCAGTTGAATATTTTGCAAATAGAGAAACAAAACAATATTGGGAGAATAGTAGGTACAAATTTAATTTGAAAACTGAATAAACTGTGAAATTATGGGAACCAGCATTAACTTTAGAGAGAGTGTTGTCACACCCTGTTTGAGAAAATTTAGTAAAATTTGGAATGGAGCCTTAGTTCTATGAATTCTAGAAAAAATTGGGCAGCACCTCCCCCCCACCCATAAGCCAGCATAAATCTCATGTCTAGCCCAAGAAACATTTAAATACTGGAACCCTAAACCAGCACACCCAAAGGTGTTAACTTGAATTCACAGACTTTGAGAATCGCACGGGCAAACCTATACAAGTGCATACATGCAATATCTCATTATACCTAATTCACATTAATCTGTACATGAATCTTATCCACTATATCTACATAACGCGCATATTTGCATGGTGCACCTCAAGCCCTGCCTGTAGCACTTCAGGAACTTCAGTGCCCTAACCAAAGAATCCTCAGTAAATCAGTTACCTAAGCTCTTTGCTGTAACTTAATAATTCTTTATATTCAAGTTACTGGTATTATCTACATTAGTTTCTACAGTCAACTTTATACCTAAGTGGTCAATGAGCCCATGCGCATATGTAACTGCGCCACCTGTTACAGCATGGTCTTTCCAAAAGCCCAAATTAGCTTTCAATTCACAATTATACAGATTTTTTACGAACTATGCTTTTAGCGCAAATTGTTCCTGAACGACTTTGGGCTTCGATTCAAGTCTTAGCTTGTAAGCTCACCGTTTTTTCTGCTGCTGTAGAAGTGACTTTGAGAAATCAGGCAAAGATTAACAGAATGTGTTAATTCAAAGTGCCAAAACTGGATGTCACAAAATTTGTTAACAGTTGCATTTGCCAGTTTTAACATGGTTACGCAATAGGAAAGATCAAACTTGTGCTGCAATAGTCATCCACAGCAAACCTCATTAGGTTCAAAAACTTACCTCAGTTGTGTTCCTGATCTACCTCCAATCAGTGGATACTGATGACATTTTTGTAGTTTTATATGGTTTCTTCATTGATATTTACACTTATTTTACCTTATTAATCAATCCAAGTAACATCATGGCTAGCTACATTTTATCTCTTGATGAAAGGTTATTTCCTACAAAAATGTGCTTGTATATAGCTTGCCATTCAGTTTGGTAACAAAGTAATCCTTCATTACATGGACATCTGAATTTGCATGTGTTGTTTGCTAACCATCACATTTGTAGGTGTGCACAGAGAAGGAAGGAAATAGATATCTGATGGTTAAAAAAAATATGTATACAACTTCAAATTTCATAGTTTTTACCATCTGTGTTCCCAGATAACTGCTAGATAAGTTTTCTAGTCAGAAGTAGTCAGCAAAAACAAAAAAATAACTGCCAAGTATTTTGATGGTCATTATATCAACAGATTTTATTGTGCTGCTGTTCATTTCTTGAATACCATCAACTTGTGTGAACATGTTTCCATGCCAGTTTACCTGTGTTGTTTCTTATTGAGGTTCCAATACCAGGCTTGGTGCTACTCTACATTTTGTCAACATCAAACTTTGTGATGTTATTCCCAAGCAACGTCATTTGTATTGTGTTGTATTAAGATATTAAAAGCAGTCTTCAGTGTCACTGTTCATTGCATTAATACCAAGTATCTGTACAGTATCGTTTCCTAGCGTGCTCATGTGTGTTATGTTTTATTAATGTTGTGATAACAGCCCTTGGTGATGTTTCATTCTGGTTTACCTGCTCTTTGTTTCTTTACCAGATTTTGGTACCTGTCATTGGTAGCCTGCAGTCTCAACGAGTCGTGTGCCTGGCAGTATAGCGGCCCTGGCATCAGGCTAGTGTACCATCTCACCCTCGTCAATGGAAAGCCTCCTGCTGCTGGGCATGGCTTCTTTGCCTACCACTTCTCATGTGACCAACAGGTCAGGGAACAACAGTTACAATACCACATGTTCAGCATCATAGATAGCTGTAGCAATACCTCACTTCGGATCTATGAATCCTTAACGTTTAGAAACATTCACCTCTCCTCTCCCTAATGATTACCGTATAGCTACTCAACACAGTTTTATTGCACCATTGTAGTAGAGTACATCAGATGCAACAACCTCTGCACCAGAAATCGACAAATTTGTACATCACACCTGTGCACAGCAGCACGTTGAGTTCACAGCTCTGACATGAACTGCTCTACAATTAACTATCTGGATAAAACAATAAATGGTGTGTGTGTGTGTGTGTTTGTATATTCATGTGTGTGTGTGTGTGGGCTTGTCTGTGTTTGTGGATGTGTTTGTGTGTTTGTTTGTGTTAATGTGTTTGTTTGTGTTACTGAGTTTGTTTGTATTTGTTTGTTTGTGTGTGTTTGTTTGTTTTTAGCTGTGTTGGTTTGTGTTTGTTTGTGTTGGATTTTGCTTGTGTCTGTGCTTGTGATTGTGTGTTTGTTCATGTTTGTTTGTTCATGTTTGTTTGTTTGTTTGTTTTTTGTGTTCTATGTGTTAGTTGTGTTTGTGTTCATTTGTGTGTTTGTGCTGGTGTATGTTTGTGTTTGTTTGTGTTTATGTGTTTGTGTTTGTTTGTATGTTTTTTTTTTTGATTGTGTGTTTGTTTGTGTCTGTTTGTTCATTTGCTTGTTTGTTTGTGTGTGTTTGTTTGTGTGTGTTTGTGTGTGTTTGTTTGTGTGTGTTTGTGTGTGTTTGTTTGTGTGTGTTTGTTTGTGTGTGTTCATTTGTGTGTGTTTGTTTGTGTGTGTTTGTGTATTGGTGCTTTTGTGTATTTGTTTTTGTTTGTGTGTTAGTTTGTTTGTGGTCATTTGTGTTTGTTTGTTTGTGTGTTTGTGTATATTTGTGTGTGTTTGAGTATGTTTTTTTTTTTTTGTGTGTGTGCCAACTGTTAGTCAATTGGGAAAAACTTCCCCCATGAGCCTAGTGTCCTTCAGAACTATCTGCAGGAATCTCAGGGTTCCAGTGAAAACAAGGTATCCCATGTCAAAAACCAGCCTGGGATGAAGTTAGGGACAGCTGTGAAATGAGTGTGGTAATGAGCACTTTTATGCTGATGAACCAAGAAATTTATCAATAGGTTTTAGCACAAGGCTTATAACTGAGCATATGGCTTTATTTAAAGAACCTAATCTGCAAGTACAGAGCAGAAACAGGGAGTAGGAAAGCCGGGTATTTCCCTTGCTACCTCACGTTTGGCTATTCTCCCACAAGAATCCTCTGTGTTTTCTGCAGAAATCTATGCACTCAAATTAGCCTTCCTAATTACAAGAACATTGTCCCATCAAATACATTGTATTCTCAGACAATCTAAGTTCCCTCATCAATATCAACCATCATATAACATCCTGATGAAATGACATGTGGCAACAAAGCAGACAATAAATGCTTGCAGTTAACCTTCAGTTGGAGAAAGGGAAACCAATTTCGCCAGGAGAAGAGACCAAGAGTTCATCAACTGCTTTTGCATGGGACGCATGTGGATAACTTGCTACCACTTAATGAATGTAGACATGGGACTGGACACACCACCATGCCCCTGATGCCACCAGGTGGCAATCAGTTTGAAGCACTTTTCAATGGACTGATATGCACTTGCAGCAGCCCAACAAACCTTCTTATCCCCCGTAGAACCAACACAGCTTTTCACCAACCTAATCTACTGAAAATAGCTAGTTGCTTTTGGAAAACACACCAAACATTATTAAGCCGTTTAAAACCCAAATATCTGGCATGTGAGGTGGTCTCATCACCCCACAATTCACAGAGATTATAATATGGTCATATAGTTGCAATCTAACTCATTTAATGTTTGTGCACACCAGCATGCGCTTGTACGACAATCCAAACAATAATTTAATTTAACCTTTATGAGGTCACTATTTTTGCACATGAAGGTGTGCAATCTACCAGAATTAATGTTTATGCAGTACAGGAGAGTACTACGATGACTCATTGAGGAGCTGCCTACTGCTGTTGTTTAGTTTGCTATCATTTCTGCCTTCAAGGCAGGGTTGGCTGAGTTTTAGGGGAAAAGGTTGTTTGAGTGCTAGGGTCATGCGTTCCCAGTCGTGTTGGCGAGTCTATGGTGTGACTCGTCATGTTGTTTGTTTGTTCTTTTATATATGTGTATGTATTTGCTTTAGTGGTTTTCTGCGGTGCCAAACTCACCTTGCATTGCCCTCAATGACTGCCTTGACTTTGGTGTTTCCGGTGTGCTTGGTGGACAGGTTGTTGCTGGTGTTTGGGGCAGCAGTTCTGCAAAGGATGAGGCTGGTGATGGCGCGGATAACTCAAGGAAACTTTGTGCTGTTTGTGGATGCCACTTGACTGTAAAGTCTATTGAATGTCATGACTGTGTTTTTTTCACCCAGTCTCAGAGTGTGTGTGTCCGAAGAGAGGTGTGATTGACGGACTTCTTGAGGATGGAGGATGTGCAATTACTTATCATTGCATTCAATGCAGGTGTAGTCAACATGATAAGAGAACTTCTGTTTTGCAGTAACTCCCTAGTTGGTAAATCTGCCTTTAATCAACTGGTTGTGGTGGTTGGTACTTTGCATTCCCAGGTTTGAGTGCTGATGAGCAGTACACAGGCTGCCCAGAACCATGATTGTACACCTCATGCTCCTGAGCAGGCTGCACCTGAGCTTTTTCCCAGGTCCGCCCTTCATAATGAAGTTGTTCGACCCGATGTCCAGGAGCAGATGAGACAGCAACAGAATGTAATTTTAAGAGGCCTTGGTGAGACGATGGGTGATGTAAAGACTGTTTTTTAGGGCATGTTGAAACGTCTGATTGGGTCTGAATCTGACCTGCAGGAGGTCTAGAGAGTAAATGGACAGATTGGAATGTTCAGAGCAAAGTTCTATGACCACAGTGCAAATAGTGAGATTCTGTTGAATGCAAGGAAATTGAAAGGTATGGACGGGTGTGAAATCGTATTTATCCAGAGGGATCCTACTCACAAACAAAGCCAGGAGTTGTTCAGGAGGAGGAGCCTGCCGTGGGCGGGGGAGGAGCGTGGGGCTGGCTCGGCTGTAGTCTGTGGTGCTGGTGGTGCCCGGACGCGTGGGGAGAGGGGGCCCCCGGCTCCTGGTGCAGGTCTGGGCAGTTATGCCAGGGTGGTGACCCGCACTGCTTTTGGTCGTGGTAATGGATCGTCTGGTGGCGGTGCTGCTGCTGCGGCTGGTTGTGGTGCTGCTGCGGCTAGTCGTGGTGCTGCTGCGGTTGGTCGTGGTGCTGCTGCAGGTGGTCGTGGTGCAGCTGCTGGTCGTGTTGCTGCTGCTGGTCGTGTTGCTGCTGCTGGTCGTGTTGCTGCTGCTGCTGCTGGTCGTGTTGCTGCTGCTGCAGCTGGTCGTGGTGCTGCTGCTGCAGCTGGTCGTGGTGCTGCTGCTGCAGCTGGTCGTGGTGCTTCTGCTGCAGCTGGTTGTATTGCTGCTGCAGTTGGTTGTAGTGCTGGGGCACGGCAGCTAATCGTGGTGCTGCTGCAGCTGGTGGTGGTGTTGTTGCGGCTGATGGGAGTGTTACTTCACCTGTCTGTGGTTCGGCGGCGGCTGGTCGCGGTTCTGATGCCGATGGTTGTGGTGTTGTTGCGTATGGCTCTGGGGCTGCTGCCAATCGTGGTGTTGCTGTGACTGGTCGGGGTGGTAGTGGTGCTCCTAATTGGGTTGGTGGAGCCACTTGGTCAAATGATCATAATTTACTCTTGTGCTGAGCTCCACCAGTTTTTAAAGTGATTTTAGTTTTCTTAAAGTTGTCCGTATAAACGTCAACTCTCTAGCTAATAAAGGTGATTTTATCTCAAATATTCTTTTGAAGCAGGGTATTCATGTGTTGGCTGTTAGTGAGACGTGGTTGTTGCCTTCTGTTGCATCATCCATCATCAATATTGCTGACTACAGTTCTGTCAGGGGAGACACAGATGGCACAGCTCAGAAGCCTGAATCGCTGCTGTATCTACATATGGACATTGCATTTTTGGTGTTAGAGGTGCCCATTCCTAATGCTGTAGTTGTGCACCCAATTGATTTTGAATAGTGGATTATGGCTGTTTATCGGCCTCCTTCTTTTAGAAAATACCGTCTTGATCAACTTTTTACTGAAGTTTTGCCCTGGCATGGCAATGATCATTGCAGGTGATTTTAATTTACCAACAATTGACTGGTCCTTGGACCATATTGGTGGCTACATCCGGTCAATTGACATGCAATTTTTAGACTGTTCCTCATCTCTTGGACTTCTGCAGTGGGTAAGAGAGCCTACTGCTATACTTTCTGATGATATACTGGATCTTCTTCTTACATCTGAGGATCGTGTTGGTGGGGTGCTTGTGTTGCCACCGCTGCCTTGCTGCGAGCATTCTCCTGTTGTATTGGAGTATATCTTCAGAGGGGAGGGGCTGGAGCGCGTGGCTGTGGGGAAGAGACATATTTGGCACAAGGGGAATTATGCCAGAATTTGGTAGGCTTTGTCCCAGATTGACTGGGGCTAAACATGCCTGTTTGTTGTGACCCCCATGGGCTATTAGGGTGCCCCCTGCTCTTGCCCAAGAGAGATCAGAGGCATGGCTTGCATACAAGCTGGTCAGAAGGGCAGAGGGTTGCAACTCAGCCAGTGCTCTTGAGAGAATACACATATTTAGTGAGCTGAATAGGCACTGTAGAAACTTTTCAATTGACTCCAGGAAGAATTAGGAGTCTAATTTACTAAACAGGCCTGATAACCGTAAGCTGTTTCATGCTTATGTGAGAACTAAAAAGATTGGTCGTCCAGCTGTAGGTCCTCTCCTCTTGTCGACATGTGAGATAGTGCAGGATTCTGGTAGGATGTACAAAGTCTTTGCTGCCTCTTTTTCGGGGTCTTTGTTTGTGCAGTTTCAACCCACCCAGCCCCCTTCCCAGTTCTTTGCGGTAAGTTTGGCGGATGTTGACTTTCCTAGGATGTAGGTCTAACGTGTCCTTTCCGCTCTTGAACCTATTCAAGTGTGGGTCCAGATGGTCTCCATCCACATCTGCTAAGGAACTGTGCTGTTGAGCTCTCCCTCTCTCTTAGTTTGATTTTTAGAAAGCCGTTGAGGACCGGAATGGTCCCTGAAACCTGGAGCAGATCGTTGGTTGTACCAATATTCAAGGCCAAGTCCTACACTGATCCTCTGAATTATAGGCCTGTGAGTTTGACATCAGTTTGCTGCAAATCCATGGAGAGAATGGTTGTATCACGGTTTACCGAGTATCTTGAGAGCAATAATAGTTTCTTACCTCATCAGTATGGTTTTCGGAGAGGCGGTAGCACTGAGGACCAATTGCTGTTGACCTATGATGATGTTGGGAGGTGGATTGTTGAGGGATGTATTGTGGATGTTGTGATGCTGGATTTATCAAAAACAACTGATGTGGTGAGTCGTGCTGTGCTCCTGTCCAAATTGGAAGCCTCAAGCGTTTGTAATTTTTTGCTTGCCTGGATCTCTGCATTCCTCTCTGGCAGCGTGATGAGCGTTTGTGTGAATGGCAGCGTGAGCAGCCCAGTTGCTGTGACAAGTGGTGTGCCTCAGGGTTCTGTCCTTGGGACGCTGTTGTTCCCTATTTATATTAATCACATCTCTAGTAGTCTCTCATGTAAGTTCAAAGCATTTGCTGATGACTACAAGTTGTACTTGAGAAACTCACGCAAGGACACCGAGTCTGCCACTCAAGGTGTCCAATCTCTAAAAAATGAGTTGGATGCAATTGACATGGTTGCACGGTTGTGGAATCAGGATAAGTGTGTTGTGCTGCGTTTTTTTAGAGGTCGTATTGAGTTTGATGCTTTGGTTCCAGTTAAGCTGTACATCCTGCAGGGCAGAGTGTTGAAGATTGTCCCTACACACAGAGACTTGGGCGTCAGTGCAGATACCAGTCTCCGATTCCACCATCATATTCGTGTGGTGGCTGCAAAGACTGGTGGGTTGGCCAACTGTTTGTTGAGATCAACTGTTTGCAGGTCACGGAAATTTATGCTGTCCCTATACGTTTTGCATATTCGTCCCCTTATTTAGTATGCATCCTGCATTTGGAACACTGGATATTGTGGGGACTGCAGGCTGCTGGATTCTGTCCAGGGGAGATGGACTAAAAACATTGATGGACTTTCTGGCATGGACTATGGTTGTCGTTTGAGGAGCCTTTATTTGTTTTCATCAAGGGTCAGCTTCTTAGGGCAGACCTGATCAAATATTGGAAAATTTTGCATGGGAACTCAAAGGATTTGCTTGTCTTCTTTGGCTCCAAGAGTTGGTACTAGAGGTCATGGCTGAAGCTGGATTTTCCCCCTTGCTCCTCTGATTTCTGCAGTAGGTCCTTCAGTGTGAGATGTGTTGGTGTGTGAAGTGGCTTTCCTGCTAGTGCAGTTGACAGATATCACTCACTATAACCAAGCCTTTGCTGATCTGATGTACAATGAATTTTCAGATTTTGACTAGGCTGATGAAGTTTAATTTATTTGTAGGGATGTGTGCGTAAGCATGTATGTATTTTTTTCTTTTTTGTAGTGTATATGTATATATATGTATGTGTATGTTTTATATTGTGATCAACAGAACTGCTGTATGATCAGTTACCTAAAGCACAAATTTGCAGCATTTTTTTCCGCTCCATTATTTTGCCAGTCTGCAGTCTGGCGTGCTGTAGCATTTGTGCCCATTGTCATGCTCTACACTCTGGCCTTGCTGGGGTGTGGGGTGGTCATGGGGCAACCAAGGTGAGAAACCCAGCAGATAGATCCCAAACCTATGATACCCATGATACCAACAAGTGAAAGGTGTGCTGCATTCCCATGCACTTCTTTGTTGTACACTTGGCTGTGTAGTGTGCTGTTCTAGCTTCTTTTAGCATTCATACTGTTTGAAAAGGAATTGCCAATAGTGTACACTAATTCCTACTCCAAACCTTTGTTTACATAGCTGTTCCCAATATTAAACCAACGCACATGACTGTGGTGGCCTCCTCCTGCTCTGTTGCTCCTAACTGGTTCGAGGTGCTGCTGGAGGAGGTGGCAGAAGTTGGTGAAATAATGTGTTTGACCGCTAGGAAAAAATACTTCCTGAAGTCGTTCACAATTTTGAGAAGCAACTGAAAAAATAAGAGATATGTGTGATATTTTGAGGATAATTACGCCGAATAAGTGATGCAATTGAATAGATGTTCTGTCATATATGCCCAAATTCACATTCCACATGGGTATGAGGGTGTGAAAAATCCTTATCCCCAAACAAGAGTGGGGCCCTTGTTCCCTGCAGAATACAACATAGCTATATGTTTGTTGCATGGCATTCCTACTCAAGCGTGCCAAATATTAGGAGCAGGAAGTAACCCTCCTGCTACAACGCGACTGCACAACCTTTGAAATTGCTGCACTTCCTGGGGCGCCCATGCAGAAAAATTTGTGATGTCATTGTGAAGTAGAGTAGGCAGCCCAAACTAGGTGTCTACCTGAAACCACTCGTCAGGGTCTCTAGCAAACAGATTTAGATATTACTCCATAAATTTGTATAATGAGACAGGTGTAATAATTTGGCTATTATGGAACACTTAGTTTACATTATTTTATTCAATCTCAGATAAATTTGTTGTTCATCTATTATTTGTAAATTAAGCTAATAATAAAACATAATGTAAGACTGAAGGAGTCAAGGCAATATAGACTGGCTACAGACTAATTTAGGCTCTATAAGTGTTTCAACACACTTTCCCCAGTTTGAAAGAAATGCCTCATTTCTAAGCCTGACCACAACAATAAACAGAGGTCCTGAATAATTAACTGGATTCATCAAGATGAAATCATTATTTTCATCTGTGTAGGCACTGGGTGGAGAGGAGTTGCCTTAATAAAATTGCATAAACTTCATCTGGAGTGGGAAGAATAAAGCATAAATTAATGAAGATCAAATTGAACACAATATGAAAAAAATAATTTAGTTCCACATATTGTAGCACTACAACAATTGCACTTTGATATTCTGTTGCCAACAACACTAACTGCTTCATAAATGCCTCTGGTTGCTTTAATCTGATCTTTTGAGCATTTAGTAGCTGCCTACTTGCAGGCCTTGAAAATGTTTTTGATGTAGCTGCAACTCAACAAAAATAACTCAGTTATTTAATCTAGACATTTTATACTCCAATATGGTTTTCTTGCTGCAGAATTTCTGGTCATTATTGCTACTGTTTTTTTCATTCACATGACTATTAAACATATCAACAGCTATTAATATTAATTGTGCTGTTTAATTTGTCACCAGGAAGTTGGAGTGCTGATTCTCTTCTGTCTGCTTATGTACTTCTGTCTCCTCCTACCAGTGCAACTGTATGCCACATGCAAACAGGTACAATACCTCATACACGTATCTTTAGAATATGTGTGTCTAGCATGGGAGCTGGTATGTTATAATAAGCTAAAAAACTGGTAGTATTGACAATGGCAACACCCATGGTCAACACTGTGTGTTGACTCTGCACTCCCTCCTTTTGGTCACCAAAATAATGGAAATGTCAAATTTTGATTCACAGTTCCTGATTGCTTGGCTCTTCTTGCACTCACTCTGTGTGTAGGAAAGTACTTATGTTAATTTGGGCAGAATTATTGATCTAGTGCGGACTACTGAGGAGAATGGGGTGATCTTTTGCAGTTTTGCCTCCTTTCCCAGGGTACCACCATGCCCCTTCATGAGAGAGGCTTTAACAGATGTTGACTGACTTTGTGAGCTCCTCTATGGTACTGTTTGTTTCATTCAGTTGTCCATTCATTTGGTGACTGGTTTGTTCCCCCTCAAGAATACTTCATGGATGAGCTTATTGTAGGGTTCTCCTGGGAAGCTGATGATCAGTAAGTCTCAAGAGTGGGCACAAAACAACCTTTTGATGGAGTAGCTTGATAGGCAGCATGGGGAGATGTTGGAGTCCTTGTGGAGAAATAGTACGCTTCATTTTGAGTAGACAGTTCTCAGGTCACAGCTTATGTTGGTATGAGCCGGAATTATCCAATAACTTCTCTGTTGCTCCCAAAAGATTTCAAAGTATTGTACTTTTATGATATAAGAAGGAAGAGGGGCTGTCCTTTTGTTGGTCTTCTGAAGCTTCCATTTGGTGAGGTTGTTGCTGGTAGATGTTGATCCTGCCAGCCTTTCCCCACACCAGGTTTTTCCTGGAAAATTTGGTGAGATTTGTGTGACAAGACTTAGTTTCCAAGGCTCTAGACAATTTAGAATAATCTAATTTCCCTGGACCTGATGGCATTCACCCCTGCGTTTAGAAGTCATATTCTTTGCCACTTTCAATGAGCTTGTCTTTGATTTTTGTGAAGTCATTAAGCCAGGAAGTTTTTCTGGGGGCCTGGAATGAATCTCACGTGGTTCCTTTGTTGAGGTCTGGTTCAATAAAAAAGTTTTTCAATTATCGACCCTTTTGTCTCACTTTTTCTTGATGTTGTATCTTTTGTAAGGTGCTGGAGCGGATTTGTGTGTCTCAAGTAGTGTCTTTTCTGAAAGATTCAGGCATTTTGTTCGATGGCCAATTTTGATTCAGGGTGGGAGAGAGAACACATAGGATCATCTTTTACTTACCTATTGTGAGGTTGCCGATTTAGTGCATGATGGAATGATGGTTGATGTTGTCCGCCTGGATTTCTCAATGGTGTTGGATGTTGTGAATGACTTCTGGAAGGTGACAAGTAGATGACTCAGGATTCTGTGCTGAGTCTGCTCTTGTTTCTGTTATATGTTGATCATGTTGTAGCGGATGTGGCTTGTGAGTGGAAGGCTTTTGCTGATGACTTGAAACTTTATTTGAGTTTCCCAGGCAGTGAACAAGCAGTTTGCCAGGGTGTGTTTGCTTTCATAAGAGGTCTAAATTTGGTGCAGTCTGTGTCCTTGTCATGGAATCTTTTTGAACACTGACAAGTGTGTCTTCATACAGTTCTGCAGGGGTTGTCTCAAATTGGAGTAGCTTGATGATGGAATTGCTTATAATTTGAATGGTATGATACTTTGTAGCCGGGGCTTTAGAATCTTGCTACCGTATCCACCGCGTGTTGTAGAAGGCGACTAAAGGAGCGCCGCGTAGCCGGGAGTAGAATCGTGCTACCGCAACCCCAGCGTGTCGTAAAAGGCGACTAAACGGGGCGGAGCGAAGGGGCTAGGAATCCCGTTCTCTGTAAAACCTTTCTTCAAAGACGGCAAGACCAGCGGGGTAAGGAGAGGCACACGTCTCTCCAAACCCTATTGTTAGGGTCGCTGAATATGCGTGGCTGCAGTACAAATCATGTAAAGAGGAGGGAGATTGGTGAGATATTTGTGAGGAGGAATTTTGATGTGTTGGCGCTGAGTGAGACGAAGTTGAAAGGTAAGGGCGAATGTGAGTTTGGTGTGGTAAGTGGAAGAAAGTCTGGTGTGGAGGAAGGTAGGGCAGGAGAAGGTGTGGTCTTGATATTGAGTGATCGGTTAACTAGTATTGCTATCGAATGGAAGGAGGTGTCCACAAAATTGATGTGGGTGAAAGTTAAGTTAGACGTAGAAAGATGGGCATTTGTGAGCGTGTACGGACCTGGCAGCGAGAGGAGTGAAGGAGGGGGAGCAATTCTGGACTGAGTTTTGGAGGTCATTTCAATGTAGTTGTACTAGGTGACCTTGATGCGAGAGTTGGAGATGTAGTGGTGGAGAAAGTGATAAGGAGGTATGGTGTACCCGGTAGAAATGACAGTGGAGAAAAACCTGATAGGTCTGTGTATGGAACAGGAGTTGGTGGTCGGGAACAGTTTGTTCAAGAAGCGAGATATTCACAAGTACACATGGATGAGGATGGCCCATGGTGCAATGGTGGAGAGAGTATTGATGGATTTTATGCTGCTATCAAGAAGAGTGGTGAGGAGGCTGTTGGATGTGCGGGTGTTGATAGGGGAGGGTGGAGGAGTGTCTGACCATCTGCTGGTGGAAGGTAGATTAAGAGTGGAGCAGAAGTGGAAGGGCAACAAACGAGTGGGAGGCGGGAGAGAGGTAGTGAAAGTGAGTGGATTGAATGTGAAAAGTAGAGCCGAGGAGTTCCAGCAGGCGTTGAAGGAAGAATAAGACAAAGTGAGAGGAGAGGACCTGAGAGATGTGGAGGAAGAAGGGGAGACGTTAAGGGATGCGTTGCTGAGATGTGCGAAGAAGGTGTGTTCTGTGCGCCGTGTGGGCGGGTGCAGGAGGAAAGGCTGCGAGTGGTGGAACGAGGAGGTCAAACTGGCCGTGGCATGGAAAAGATGTGCGTTTGAGGAGTGGTTGCAGGTGAAGTCGGAGGTGGCTTGTGAAAGGTACAAAGAGAGGAGAAACGAGGTGCAGAGGGTGGTGAGGAGAGCCAAAAGGGACGCTGATGCCAGGTGGGGCAGTCAGTGTGCCAGAATTTTGAGGAGAACAAAAAGATGTTCTGGAAAGAGGTGAAGAGGGTGAGAAAGGGAGAGACCGGAAAGGAAGAAGTGGTGAAAGATGAAAACGGCCAGTTGTTGTTGGAAAGTAATGATGTACAGAAGAGGTGGGCCTAGTATTTTGATGAGTTGCTGAATGTCGAGGATGACAGAAGGCTGACATTGTTGCTGTGGGTGGTGGTGCTCGGATGCCAGTTTTGGGAGAAAGACTTGTTGCGGACATTACCAGGGAAGAGGTGCAGGAGGCGGTGGACGTGATGAAAGCATAGAAAGCCCTTGGTTTGGATGGCGTTGCGACCGAGTGCCTGAAGAAGGGTGGAGTAACGATTGTCGAATGGTTGGTGAGGTTACTCCATTTGTGTTTTGTGGCAGGCGTGGTACCGAGTGAGTGGCGCAGTGTCTGCATTGTTCCGTTTTATAAGGACAAAGGAGATAAAAATGAATGCTGCAACTCAAGAGGTATCAGTCTGTTATGTGTGGTTGGTAAGTTGTACGGGAGAGTGCTGATCAAAAGGATTAGAGACTCTACAGACAGTGCAATTGGAGAGGAACATTGTGGCTTTAGGAGTGGTAGAGGGTATACCGATCAGATTTTTGCAGTGAGACAGGTCTGTGAGAATTACTTTGCCAAAGGAAAGGATGTGTTCTGGGCCTTCATGCATCTGGAGAAGGCATACAACAGCATTGACAGGGAAGCGCTGTAGAGGGTGTTGCGTTTGTATGGAATGGGCGGACAGCTGTTGAAAGCTGTGCAGAGTTTCTATGCTGACAGCCGAGCATGTGTCAGAGTGGGGACCGAGGTGAGTGATTGGTGCACAGTGAAAGTGGGACTGAGACAAGGCTGCCTGATGTCTCCCTGGCTGTTCAACCTCTATATGGATGGAGTGGTCAGGGAGGTGAACGCGAGTTTGCTGGGTCGTGGCTTGGAACTGTTGGAAGTGAATGGGCGGAGTTGGCAGTTGATCCAGTTGCTATTTGCTGATGATTCTGAGGAGAAGCTATGTAGGCTAGTGTCTGAGTTTGGTAGAGTGTGTGAGAGGAGGAAGCTTCGAGTGAACGTCGGTAAGAGTAAAGTAATGAGATGCTCAAGGACTGTCGATGCGAGCAAAATTAGTGTCACCTTCAATGGAGAGCTCATGGAGGAAGTTCAGTGTTTCAAGTATCTGGGCTCCCATGTGGAGATAACTGAACTAGTGGAAACTGAAGTGAAGGCGCGAGTGAAGGAGGGATGTAAAGTGTTGTTTGCACTAAAGAGTGTAATGAGCTGTAGGACGTTGGGGATGGAAGCAAAGAGAGGGCTGTATGAGGGTGTTGATGTCCCAACTGTGTTTTAGGGAGCTGAGGCTTGGGGGGTGAGAGCAGAAGAGAGAAGAAGGTTGAATGTTTTCGAGATGAAATGTTTGAGGAGCATGGCTGGAGTAACGCTGAGAGACCGGATCACCAACGACGTGGTTCGAAACAGAACAGGGATGGTGAAGAAGTTGGAGGACAGAGTGGATTCGCGTGTTCTGAGATGGTTCGGGCACATGGAGAGGATGGGTGAAGGGAGATTGGTGAAAAGGGTGATGAATGCAGAGGCGAGTGGTCGCAGGCCTAGAGGTAGACC
>SDVV010004055.1:0-20605 GCA_016164225.1 Gammarus roeselii
AATCACTCACCTCGCTCCCCACTCTGACACATGCTCGGCTGTCAGCATAGAAACTCTGCACTGCTTTCAACAGAAGTCCGCCCACTCCATACAAACGCGACACCCTCCACAGCGCTTCCCTGTCAATTCTGTCGTATGCCTTCTCCAGATCCATGAAGGCCCAGAACACATCATTTCCTTTGGCAAGATACTTCTCACATACCTGTCTCACTGCAAATAATGGAGCCCAGGAAAGAAAAAATACTAAAATAGTGTTAATGATCTATACAATGAATAATCATCCATCCACCCCAATCTGGCAGGGAAGTTCAAACTAACGAAGGTTTTTTGTTTCAGTGTTCCAGGCACAGCGATTACAGCACAACAACAAATCGGAAAACAAGTTCTGGCCTTCAATATGATCAATCAACATATGTAGCTAGCACACAGATGCTGACAATCAGTTGAGAGTCAAACAATTCAAGTCTCGTTCCCTAATTCAAATTTGTGCTCAGCATACAACCATAAAGGAAAACAACAATAAAAATCTTGACACAAGAGACTATTTTTTATTAGCTACAGGTTGTGTCCAACTAATGTCCATGACCATTCCAATTTTGTTTTCAAAGTAGCGTTGCGAGACCATCACCATTAATACCCAAGAAACAAACAGTAACTTAAATGCAATGACAAAATGACATGGGATCATCGACGTATAAAAAATTACACTCATTGTCTCGTCTTGTATACTAGCCACGGATCTCCTATAACAGAATCTTGGCATCGACCCTAAACACATAGCTCCAGAAAATTCCCGGTGGACAGTTGGATTTGGTACGCGGCACCAAAAAATGCCGCTTTATATGTGTGGGTAAATAGCAAACGCAATTTCATCCAAGATACTTGTTGTCATTCTTCCAATCTAATAGCTGTATAAATGTACGACTTTCAATCAACTTATTCCAGTGAATTATGATTCAACGAGCCACCGACACAGAGGAAAAAAATGTCTCTCTAAAAGAAACGTGTTCCCAATGGAGCCAGTTCTCACCAAATCTCGTGCAACACATTGAAAGACTGTTTGCTGTAGCTAATATGGTCAGTAAAAATAGAGCTAGAATCAAATTGGAGAAAATAAATGGCAAGTCATTTTATGCAGGTTCTCCAACGGCGACAATGTGCTTCAGGTCTTTTATGCCGTCCTTGTTGACGCAACGAACCCTGAACTTGGGCAAATTGGCCAGAAATCTTCTCTTAATCTCTGCACAGCACTTCTCCAGCAGGGCGTACGCCTCATCCTCGGTCATATCTGTAGAGCAGGCTGATGTCAATACACTCGCCAAACTTTGTTGCGCGGCTAAAACTCCGCTTGCACAAATAACACCCTTCTCTGAATATCAAAAATTTAAAATAATTCTAATCATGTAAATAATATAAATAATTCTGAAGATCAAAAATTCAAAATCATTCTAAACGTGAAAATAATATAAATAATTTTGAACGTACGAGAGAATTCTTCTTTTTTTTTCCAATGAACAGATAGTTAGCTACGATTATTGATATGTACTGAAATTTAATTATATAAACAAATATGTCAAAATTTTCAAATCAGGTATCCAACACTCAGGAGAAGAGAGCAATAAACTTAATTGTATGATGAACATAAGTCATCTTCAAACGATTAACGAGCAGCCTCCAATGGAGATCATAGACTACAGAATGCACTGTCATAAGTTAGCCAAAAATGCTTCACGTACCTGGTCTGTATTCCCGGTCCATGACTGAGAGCGTAAACCATCCACCATAACCGAAGGCGTAGTAGTTGACGGGAATAGAGGCCGCCAGGTAATCCATGTAATAAAGATCTGCTTTCTTTAGGTCGGGATCATAGCCCCCCAACAACAGGTTCACCATGTACGGCTCCTGCAAAATGCACAATAGTTAAGATTATGGGTTCATCTCCACCGGAGCCTCAACGCAAGCCTATGCAAGCTCTCACCACAGGGCACAAAGATCGTCGATTTTGGTAGGTTCGCACACCTTCGCGTGCGAAAACTGTGATTGATCAGTCAAATTAAATAATAATTTCAGCTGAGGTGCATACTCATCGACTCCATTTGAAATGATTAAATTATCATTTCAAGTGTGGTACATACGCTTGCTCTTGCGTAAATCAACAGAAAATAGTTTACACGAAACTACATCAACAGATTATCGTCTGACCATCCCGTCTGCACCGATATTGGGTTTTGCACCGCTTCATATAGTTCGGTGTTTTGCGAAAGCGATTAGCTTTTTCCAATATGTTAGGTCAGTGAGTAGGCTTTGTAGGTTGCGCGGAAGTGTGCTGCAATCCATCAGTTGGTGTTTTACGCTGATTGCCACCTGGTGGCAACAGGGGCATGGTGACGCGTCTGGTGCCATGTCTTCATCTATTAGGTTGTTGTGAGTTATCCGCGTGTCCCGTGCACAAGCGGTTGATGAACATTTGGTCTCTTCTGTTAGAGAATTCTGCAGCCAAGGGATTAACTGGAAGTATTCTTGTCTACTTAGTTGCCACATGTCGTTCCATCGGGATGTTAAAAGAGAGTTGATGAGAGGTAACGAGTCTCGGTAGTGTACGGTGATAACTTGTTCTTGATAGGAAGGGGCCGTTTTAGTAAGTAAATCTGCAATCTCATTTCCACGTCACCCGGGATACAGCAGAGTTCGACCGCTGGGCTAGTCTGTGACATTGTAAAGAGATCGTGCTGCATTTTTAAATAGAGCAGGGTGTTCATAGTGCGGAGTTTCGAGCAGAGTGAGATCAATTAGACCGAGAAGGTGATCTGCTCATGAGAAAACTACATATTTGAGGAGGCGATCTGTTCTGGTAATTGAGATGGCAAATGAGTGCGTACGGCAGCTCCCACCCTGTCCGTGGTCTTAGAGCCGTCAGTGTATATGCAGTACTCAGGGTATTGCTGCTTAAGTAGCCTCGAAACTTATCGGCGGTATGCGTTGGTTGGGGTAGTTGCTTAATGGTATATTTGCAAATCGAGGTTGACCAGCGGTGGGTTGATCATCCACGCTGGTGTGTTGCTTTGAAGAATTAGATAGGAGAATGAAGGCGTAATAGCCTTGCAACGGATATTCAGCGAGGTAAATAAGTTGTCCCCGTGTAGGAAAAATGGTGAGCATATATCATTCTTAGCCGTAGAGAGGCGTTTATCGGAAATGTTTGAGAGTATTAAGGTTTTATAGTGCACTGAAGTCAGTGTTTGTGATGTCGTTGAGTGCTGGGTTGTTGATGAGGCTCCTAGTCTTGAACTAGTGTTGTAGAGAGTTTGTCTCGCCGGAGCGGAAATGGGAGCTCGTTAGCCAGCACGTTCAAGGATTTGATGGGACTGGAACGAAACGCGCCTGTTGTGGTGGCGCATAGCGTTGTTTGCGATGATCGAGATGGCGGTTCGGGTTGCTGAACCGTGAACAACAGCTCCATAGTCAACCTGTGAGCGTATTATTATTCTGAACAACGTCATGCCGGTGTCCACATCGCCAACGAATTTCAGGGATGTTACCGACAGGATACGTCCCGGTGACATTTTGCAGCGGGTCTCCGGGCTGAAATGTGAGTTTAGGGTCCCACACATCATATATAAACTTGATGTATTCTGTATACTAGAGCTGTGTTGTGCAGCGTTAGGGCTGGTTTTGGGTGTAAGCCGGAAACGAGAAAAGAATGCATCCGCTATAGGAAGTAGAGTTCCCAACTTTG
This sequence comes from Gammarus roeselii, assembly GCA_016164225.1. NCBI lineage: Eukaryota > Metazoa > Arthropoda > Malacostraca > Amphipoda > Gammaridae > Gammarus > Gammarus roeselii. The sequence goes on from SDVV010004055.1 coordinate 3,737, forward strand.
TTTAGACTCTTCTGGAGTTCAAGTTAAATTGTTATAAGGAAAGGGTTTCAGATACAGACAATAGGTCCAATCCCCTAGGGAGGGGGGTGGCCGACGGCAAGCTGCAATTAACGCCTCTCTCATACACTCACACGACTTTGCTCTTTTGCGTCAAATGGTACAGCCGAAAGACCACGCAACACACACTGGGTCATGAGTGTGGTCCGAAGTCAATGTCAGCAGCAGGGCCCGACAGTGTGACTGGTTTACCTCTGCCGCGTCATGATGACCAAGCCACCCTTACCCCACCCACGACCATGCAGTTTCTCAACGAGATGCTAAGGGCGGGAAAGCACATCAGGACCGCTTAAAAAAAATCATTCACAACCAGTCTCCACTCATACATATTCATTGCTCACTGTCTTGCTACCTCCACACTCCAGTCTCTCCTTCCTACCGCCTGCTTCACATCACCCATCCACCCAAACTTTGTTGGTTTACCCCAAGGCCTACGTTCACTCACCTCTACCGTCACAACTCATTTTACCAATCTCCCTGCATCTATCCTTACCATCTCAGAACACGCGAATTTACTCTGTGTTCTAACTTCTTCACCATCCAATTCTAATTTGAACAATGTCGTTATTGATCCTGTCTTTCAGCGTCACTCCAGCTATGACCCTCAAACATTACATCTCGAAAATATTTAACCTTCTCTCTTCTGATAAAAAAAATTGTTTGCTCTCTCCCCTCAAGTCTCAGCCCTGTAGAGCACAGTTGAGACAACAACACCCTCATACTTCTATTTGCTTTCATCTCCAACGTCCTGCAGCTCGTTACACTCTTCAGTGCACTCAACATTTAACACCCTTTTTTCACCCGAGTTTCCACTAGTTCAGTCTTTTTCACAAGGGAGCCAAGATACTTACAACATCGACTTTCTCCAATAGCATTCCATTTAGGAGGACACTAATTCTGTTAGCCCAGACATTCCTCGAGCATCTCATTACATTAATTTTACCCACGTCAACTCTACGCTTCCTCCTCTCACACATATACCAAAATCTGACACTAGCCTATACAGCTTCTTCTCCGATTCCGCCACATGTGCCGTATCATTTGTGCTAGCAGTAACTGGCTTGACTGCCAACTCCCCCCCCAGCTCTGGGCCATGATCCATTACACTCACGTTCACCTTCCTGACCACTCCATTCATGTAGAGATAGAACATTCAAGGCGACATAACACAGCCTTGTCTCAGACCAATTTCACTGTGAACCAATCACTCACTTTGCTTCCCATTCTAACACATGCTCTGCTGCCAACATAGAAACTGAGCCACCTTCAACAAATTTCCATCCACTCAATACAAACGCAACACCCTTCACAGCGCTTCCTTGTCGTCTCTGCCCTAGGCCTTTTTCAAATCCATCAAGCCCTAGAACACCTCGTTTCTCTTTGCAAAGTACAGACTTGTCATACTGCAAAAATTCTGATCGGCACATCCTACACCACTCCTTAAGCCACACTGTGCCACGTCAACTGCGCCAATCGTAGTCTCTAATTCACTTGACCAGCACTCTCCAGTACAACTTACTGACCACACATGACCAACCGGTACCTCTTCAGTTTGAAAAAGTTTATTACAGAAAGATTGCACAGTTTAAATGATATAATTTCATTGTACAGCTAAGACAAGCAGAAGTTACAAAACTGAAGACCATATTGAAGCTATTCCAAGTTGCAGCATTCCTTTTTATTTCCTTTGCCCTTATACAGTGGAACAATGCAAGCAGTACGCCGTTCAACCGCCACCCCGCCCGACACGAAACACAGATTCAGTTGCCTCACCAGCCATTCAACAATCGTTACTCCACTACTTTTCAGGCACTCAGGCCAAACGCCATCATAACCACTACCGTCTTCTGCACTAGGGTGTTAGTAGCTTATTTATAAGTCGTCCATGTATAGTGATGAAAGCAGTCTTCCATCACATGGAAGAATTTCAGCTAGCTGGTTGATTTTGAGGATAAAAAGAGTGACACTAAGGACGCGTCCCTGAGGGGCGCCCATTTCTTGCAGATACAATGGTGAGTGTCGCCGACCTTGACCCTGAAGGTGCGATTCGGCAGAAATTGGTAGATAAAATGTTTAATTTGCAGTAAAAAACAGTGTGATTCATCGGATGGGAACGACTGGTCATCCATCATCCTGTCTGTCATGGCTGTCTTGTGAGCAGTGTGTGTACCTTTGCTTACAATGACAATCTCTACCTGTGTGTCCGTATTGTGGCATTTAAATCATTGCATCGGACGTCTAGCACAGGGTGTGACCCCTGTTTTAGTGTCAAGAACAAGTATGTAAATGAAGTTTGGTGGGGTAGGGCAGTTGTTCAGCAGGAGGGGCGTGGTGGTATGAATTCTGCGATTTTTGCTCCGTCTACACAGTTCTTGTTTTGCACAAGTCCGGTGATGAACTCATCAGCTTGCTCCTCAAGGAGATTCTCAATGTAAATCAACAGAAGGTATTGAAAATTGGATGAGGTATGATTGTACATGACTTTTGACACATTCTGATCTTGGAGTAAAGTAGCACTTTGAAATTTTGTATCTACTTTAATAGTGAAGCTTTCATTGTGCTGGTGGTGATGTTTAGGGTTGCACGGCCACTAATGGAGACCAGTTTGTTCTTCTGGTAGAGTGTATGAACAAATATTAGGTCTGTCCTGGTCATTGAATGTGGTTTTCAAGCGCTCGGGAAAGTTAGGGCCGTTGTTGAACAGGTTGTGGATGTTATATCGAGAATGTTTCCTCTTTGCCTTTTTTGGTGCTCGGGCATTATGCTTTTGGGCTAGGGGAAAAGTAATGTTACCACTGAGGTTAAAGGTGGAAGGACGCGCGCAGGTCCCGGGCTCCCGGCTTTCATTCTCATGATCAGCTCGTTGGCAGTCGAGCATGTGTCAGAGTGGGAAGCGAGGCGAGTGATTGGTTCACAGTGAAAGTGGGCCTGAGACAAGGCCGCGTAATGTCTTCATTGCTGTTCAATCTCTATATGGATGGAGTGGTCAGGGAGATGAACGAAAGTGTGCTGGGTTGTGACTTGGAGCTGTTGGAAGCGAATGGGCAGAGTTGGCAGTTGAGCCAGTAGCTATTTGCTGACGATACGGCGCTGGTGGATTCAGAGGAGAAGCTATGTAGGCTAGTGTCAGAGTCAGGTAGTGCGTGAGAGGATGAAAGTTCGAGTGAACGTTGGTACAAGTAAAGTAATGAGATGCTTGAGGACTTTGGATGTGAGCAATATAGTTTCCTCTTAAATGGAGAGCTGTCGGAGGGAGTTCAGTGTTTCAAGTATCTGGGCTCTAATGTGGAGGTGGCTGAACTAGTGGAAACTGAACTGAAGGCGCGAGTGAAGGAGTGGTGTAAAGTGTTTGGTGAACTGAAGAGTGTAATGAGCTGTAGGACGTTGGGAATGGAAGCAAAGAGAGAGTGATATGAGAGTGTTGTTGTTGCGACTGTGAGCCGAGGAGAGAAGAAGGTTGAATGTTTTCGATATGAAATGTTTGAGAAGCATTGCTGGAGTTACGCTGAGAGACCGAATCACTAACGACGTGGTTCGAGTCGGGACGATGATGGTGAAGAAGTTGGAGGACAGAGTGGATTCGCATATTCCGAGATGGTTTGGGCTCATGGTGAAGATGGATGAAGCGAGATTGGTAGAAAGGGTGATGCAGGCGGAGGCGAGTGGTCACAAGCTAAAGAGGTAGACCAAAGTCTACTTTCTCTTACTACCCTGACCGTATGCACTCACAAATACCCATCTTTCTATGCCTAACTTTGTTGCCGGGGGCATCCTATTCTTAATTTATCTAGGCAGCATGTTCCTGTCATTACATTTATACACCCCTTCCTTCGATAAATTGTTGAATTTAGTCTTTCTGTTTTAGCATAGTAATGTTAATTGCAGCAATATTGTCTGAATGATCAGTTGACAAAACTCTACAAATCAGGCACACTAAGTTGAAGGACATTGCTCCGATTGGTATAAGAATTGTTGACCAAGTCTATGTAAGTTGATGGTTTTGTTATAAGTTGAGTATGTGTACAATAAATAAGGGTAATGGCTTTAGCCGATGATGAACATGGATTCTTTGCCCAATAATAGTTTTCAACTTTTTCTGATATAAATGTTTGTAAATATACTGAGGATTAATAGACTGAACTTCAAGATGATTAGTATTGATAATGCATTGTTCCCGAGATGTTTGAATTGTTATCTGAAATAAAATACTGAGTGGGCGTATGAAATATTTTAAATATAATTGGTGATGTCCAAGTTTTCATTGTAACTAATGATTTTGTTTACATATTTTCTCTTATGTAGCCTGCTTTCTACAGCACCTATAGATTACCGCGGCTCCCCCATTAATTCCTGATGTGTTCTGTGTAAGGCCCGTTCTTAAAAACAAAGTCATAGTTTTGTAAACACAGGCACTTACAATTCTGAATAAATTAGGTAAATTGTTTAGACGAGAGTATTTTTCTACCTGCATTGCACCAAATAAAATTGACAATCTTACAATGTAGTTCAATCATGCTGACCCTGCTAAATTTAAAATTTATGTAGCGTGGGCCAAAAGCCCTAGACTGAAAAGAGTCCCACGCTAACAACTCAACTTTCACCCACATCAATCTTGCAGACACCTCTTTCCATTCGATAATGCTACTAACCAGCCAATCACTCAATATCAACACCACACCTTCTCGTGCCCAGCCTTCCTCCACTTCAGACTTTCTTCCCCTTACCACATCAAACTCACATTCGCCCTTACCTTTCAACTTCGTCTCACTCAGCGCCAACACATCAAACTTCCTCCTCACAAACATCTTGCCAATCACTCTCCTCTTCAATACATATGTACTACAGCCAAGCACATTCAGCAACCCTAACAATAGGGTTCAGAGAGGCGTGAGCCTCGCCTCTCCTCCCCTGCTCGTCTTGTCTTCTTAGATGAAGGGTTCTACAGAAAACGGGATTTCTAGCACCTTTGTTCTACCTCTTTTAGTTGCCTTTTAATAATTCCGTGGGACTTGATTATTCATCAAGAATGGGATGATTGCACAATCTATTCTAGTATTAAATTAAGCCCTGTGATGCCTATGGGGCCAAAATCCACAGTATTTTCACCTTTTTGAGTTGGTCCAAAACAATGTTCAACAACTAAAACCAATCTAAATAACTAAATTTAAATAATTGCCACTGTGGTCAATAGTGTTAAAGAAAGTTATAACAGGTCAAACAAGAAATACAAGTTACTTCTTGTAAGTATCACAACATGCCAACTTATTAATTGCCACCGGAGTCAAAAGTGTATGTTATAAAAGCTTATAAGATAAATACGAGTCACTACACATGAATGAACATCTATTCTGCTTCATACAGCAGAACATTCACAAACGAAGTTCTAGATACAGATCATGACCCCAAGAAAAAAGTCCAGCAAAGTGCCCATTCACTTTCCACATAGTGAGTTAGCTCAGAGACTGACAACTTCCATTGGTTTAAAGTCACATCATAGATGCTGGGGGCCCTTACCAGTCCCATTTCTCAACGAGACAGCCGAGGGCGTGCCTATCTCTTACACACTATTGCTCCCTAAGAATGATTCCTCTGCCATCCAACGTCTTCTTCACAACATCCATCTATCAATAGATACCTCAATCTTCCTTCAAAGTAAACATTCACTCGGCTTGCTCCAAACACTCTTTTCGTCAATCTAGCTTCAACCATTCTCACCTAATGTCCAAACAATCTTGCCATTCGCGAATCTCCTTTTTTCGCTCCCCTCTGATTTGCACATATTTCATGATGTCACTCTTGTTATTCTTCTCAAACATCCAACTTGAAATACATAGCTACTTCTCAAATATTTCATCTTGAATACATTAAACATTCTGCATTTACAACCTCAACTCAAGTTTCTGTCCCATGTAGTGTTGTACAGCACAGTTGGAACTACCCTCCTACAATCCTATAATTGCTTCCATACCTATGATCCTGCACTTCAATATATCCTATAGCACCCACAGCACCTGATGGCTAACCTTCATACACTCAGTATCTTTGCTCCATTCCAACACTTCCTTCCTCAGCCACATGGAAGTACAGGTAGCTATTCAAAATATTATATACTTCCTCCATCAACTCCTCAATTTAGGTGACAGGTATTCCATGCCTTCTGTTCTTCTCACAAGCCTTTCCAATCAGCTGACACCAGCCTATACGATTTAATCATCCAAGTCCAGCAGATCTTCATCTATAATTTGATTATTCTAACAGCTATCAATAATTATCAAAATTACGACCAACTCGGTCAAGAGAGGTGGTTTTCCTCAGATCTCACAAATAAGTTAGAAAAGAACAGCAACAACTTTGAAGTTGTGACAAATTTCAGGTTACTTAAAAAATAACACTATCTTCTCAGCAGCATTACCAAAGCTATAGCCTGCCTCTCGCTGTACAGATTAGATTAGTGACAGGGCTTCTTACTGCATAGGAGCCAATGTCACTCTGGCACTGAATGTCAAACCAGCAACTGGTGCAGCAACAAGCTACCACCAGATAATCCTTCATCTCCAAGTTTGTTTTAGCTTGACGATTGAAGTCCCTACAATTATAGGGAAGGCCAATGATCTGTCTTATTCAAAACACAATAGGAACAATGATTCTCCAGTGGTGGGATGAGATGTGATCAACTCGGTAACAGATAACATTTCAGCTGAGAGATTGGTTTCTTGAAGGTAGCTATCTCAGAAGTGGTTCTACACTGAATTGCTTTAAGGAAACTCAGTAAACATAAGGCAGAACTTTCTGCATGGGAAGTAGGCTATCAAGACAATGCTTGAAAAGGAAGTGTTAGGGAGTAACCTTAAACCCATTGGTGACCTTGTGATTGAAAATACAATCTAAGTGACAGTGAAAGAGCTTTATGAAGGCGTGGGTGATGACGACCTTTCTATTCTGAGATGAACAATGTTTTCTCTTTGGAAGCATCTAGTTTAACCAGTTATCTAAAGGCAATGACTCAAAGAAAATTGACCTAAAAATAAATAAAGGTAATGGAAATTAATTTTTTTGACAGACAGTATGTCTTAAGGTTATACTCAAACTGAAGACAGTTTCAAAGATAAAAGTAATAAACATGTGGCAAATTCTTCAAGGCTACTCTGTCTATGTCAAAGAGAAAAAAAAAGTAACTGAGAAATCAAGCAACGATTGGCAGCATATATTGCCTCAAGGTGCCACAACTGATGGATCATGGATGGCAATAAAATGCTGAGTACTGCATTTGACATTTTCACATGCTAGGCACCTTAATTATTCAATAGAAAGCCACTGGAAACAGTTAGGATCAAGTGCGCGCTCTAATCATCAGCCACAGCTAACGACTTGCAATGTCACTGCACAAGTGAAGAGTGTCCCATAAGTGGCAGCTTTGCTGTAACCCAAAGTCCATCAAAGAAGTTTCAAGTATCCAAGTAGTACTGAACACAATGATTGTAGGCCAAAAAGCAATCACACAAAAAAAGGCAATGCCCACAACAGCCACTCCACAGCGGAGACTAAAGATGCCTACAGCAAAAACAATGTAAAATACAGCAACACTCCACTGCAGACTAAAGATGCTTACAACAAAAAAAATCCAACTGTCACAAGGTGAGGGAATATAGTGCCAGCAGAACAGGGTTTACTGACCCGAGAGCGTAAGTGAGTAGCCAATGTATTTCGTGTGAAATGCACAGCAGCTGAAGGTGGAAGTTCATAACCATTCCTCATTTTGTAGAGCTGAACATTTTTCTCAATGTACTCTCCAAACTGGGTGGTATCACCACTTTCTCCACAAATTGCCATCAGGAGGTGCGAGGAAAGTTTCTGCATCTTGTCCGCATCTAGAATGGAAAATGGAAAGATGCAATCAACACATACACAGTTATGTATGATGCTTACCACACATGGATGGCACATAAAAATCAATTTGTCACAGGAATAGCAATGGTTATATTGAGCTTCTACTAATATAATGATGGTTAGCTACTAGCAAAGTAAATTACAAAATTCAACTGTTAGGGTCAATTTATTTGAAAACTTGTAATCGCTTGGCAGAGTAGTGTGAGGTGGGGTGACTCCTCGTAGTCCTCCTTAGGGCACTAATACGTGGGAAGTGTCACATTTTGCCTGCTATACTTGAAGAAGCAAGTCTTTGTTAGTTGCTAAGTGTCAGCTAGCTACTTGTAGAAATTCAATACACACACAGAACTCATGAAAAATTGCCAAAAAGGTGTGTTTTTCAGGTTCCTGAAAAATATGGTCAAAAGGTGTGTTGTTTTTCTGCAGTGGGCAATGTGGAGTGACTCCCCTTATCCCTCTTTAGGGCATCAAAATGTTGGAAATGTCAAAATTTGACTACTAGACTTGAAGGAGCAGGTTTTTGTTAGTAAGTGTCAGTATTTGTAAAAATTCTATGCACAGAATTTGCAAAAAAATTGACGAAGGAAATATGTGTTTTTCAGGTTCCTGAAAACTATGGTTGGGAAAAATCAAAGTTCCACAAACTTTGATGTTGTGACTAGTTTCCAATGGATTGTAGCCAAATTTGGTTGATACTGTTGTGACAGTATCACCACCACCAAGAGGCTTTCACGGAGTGGAAGCCTCACATGAGGTTTTCCCTCTTGGTATGTTATTATTATGTGCTCTGGAGAGCATATTTTGCTATTGTGGTGCCCCATTAGTGGGTTACTACAAAGTGAGTTTTGTTTTTCCAAATTAGAATTACTTAGGAAATTTAATGGCATACCTTCACGTGTACCATTTGTGTGTTCACTAAATCTTTATTTTGCTTCAGCTCTTTCATGCTCTGAGCTTTTTCTTATGAAGGTATGCCACAGATCATATTGCACAATTGATGCATCCTTAATCTTATTGATGTGCTTTGGATGCTGACCTAGAATATTACAACTTAGGCTTCAACAGCCCTTAGAGGTAAGGTTGCTTGTTTGTGGTAACCTTGAACATCTCCTTGTATATTATTATCTCTAGTTCTGTGATTGCTCTCAGTTTCAAGTGCACATCATTTATTTAACATGAGTTTAGTTGTCTAATTATCCTGATTTGCAAATTATTTATTTTGCTTTTATTTATTGAATTTTGTTGACTTTTTGCTACTTGACACAGTTGAATCTTACCAATGCTTTTAGATTTGAAATGATTATTTACTTCTTTCAGTGAAGTTCAGTCAAGAATTATGTTTTTTTCATCTTTTAGAGACTGTAATGCTCTATGGCTGTTGTAAAATCTAGTTGGGGTTTAGGCTGGCTGAAATGCTCATCTTGATCTTTGCTGATGAACAGTTCAGTTTGTGAGAATTGCTTCTCTGGCTTAGGGGTGTCCAAAAGTGCATTTTGGGATTTGCATGCAGCCTGGGCAATCGTTAGTCAGCTGCAATTGATGAGACAGCCCAGGGTGCTGTTACTCATAGGGCTGTGAGCAGTCTTTTGTGGTTGTGCCTGGCCCTTCTGGACACTCTGGGTGGTGTTTTACTTTCTTGCGAGAAATTGAGCCAAGAGATTGGTAGCATGACTCTGGTTTTACTCCTCTCACTTCCTGTGTTAAGGCTTGTTGATCCTTTGAGCTTGTTGATTTCAGTGAAAACATTGTCTTTACGCAGATAACCTAATGTGCAGTGTCAATCTCAATGGTCATTTTGCACCTTCTTAAGAATTCTCTCCTGTTAGTCCGTTCCTTGACATTTTTCAAGAGTGAAGGCTGGTAATTGGATTATTGTTATAGATGAAGAAAATCTCCAAAAATGAAGCTCTTCTGTTTCCTTTTCTTCCAAGATATGTTTCATAATCCTTTATTACCCCATTCATTTCTTTTAACTTGTAAGATTTCATTTTCCATTTATTTGATCCAAACTTTTCTGCTCGATAAATGTCATAAAACATCCCAATGCCAATGTATATAATGCTTTGGATTTCCTTGATTTGCATATTTTAAAATTAATTTATAATTTTTTCCCTGGTGTTTTGTGTTTGTATGTTATTCCTCAGTTAGCATGTGCTTATTATTTTTATTTCTTTTGCAACAGGCTGTGTGGGAGCTTATGCTTGCCCCTCAGTTTCTTTTTCTGTCTAAAGTAGCGCTGAGCAATCATTCATGGGTTGCTCTTTTCATTAGCTGGAAATAGCACTTTAAATGGAGCTTTATGCCTGAAGCAAATTTTCTTGTGCTACTATTTATAATTAAGTCAAAATCTTGCTAAATTATCATTTCCCTACCATTGTCAACTTTGATTTATAGTATGCAAAGTCTGGCAGAAGCGGAGTACCCCAATCTTTACGTGATAATAGAGCGGTCATCAACATAAAAACTAGCACTTTAACAATACAACAAATATGTTGTGGTTGATTGCAAAAGAAGGATTTTAGAAAAAATATATATATTATTGAAAACATATATATATATACAAATACACAGCTGTTGCCCCAGGTACAAAACATTAGGTGGTTATATTTTTCCTTTTTCTTCATGGAAATGTATTTAGCTACACATAATTCTCTACACATGTAATCTGGAAGTAAATGATCCTCAAAAAATGAGTCCACAGCTAATTTCAAAATATATAGCAAAATTCATAGTGACCTTATGTTCATACCACAGGGCAACAAGCATTGGCCTTTCTCCATATAAGCTAACAAAACTGCACCTAGCATGCCTTTGTTATCACTTTAAAGGAACTAGTTTGCTATAGATATAAAACAATGCCTTGTTTACTTGTTTTATCCTATTATTCAACAGATAATTTTTCCATTCGCTTCCTATAAATGTTTGCATTGAACGAAGAAAAAACTTTGATATCTGTGACAAAATGGAGAAAAAATCACACAACAGCAGCATCATGCAAGCTTAAAAAAAAACTTATCAGGCATAAAAATTTCTGTACCATAGTTTCCCAATTAATTGATGTATACTAATAAATGCATGCTCATTCCATTGGCTTTCTCATTCGATTTTTTTTCAATTCTTGGTAGTTATATTCAGTTTTTGGGGGATAGCAAAGCCGCACAGCTTCTTGCTATGCCCCCCACACCACAAATACAAAGTTTCTTTGTTACATAATTCTGAAGTATGCAGGGAGTCACCCCAAACACTACAAGAGTATCATTCAGAGTAGAGTTACTTCTCATTCATTTCAGGCAAGGTATTAATATGTATATTACAGAGGCAATTGCATTGCCAATATCATGCAAGTAAATTGAAGACAAAGTCAGTCACTGAGTTCCCAAAAACAAATAGGAGAGGATATTTAAAATGTAGCTGTGATGTAACATAAGACTGGATAAATAATAACATATAATTAGTCAACAGAACAACATTTTATTTGTTCTGTTGCATAGCTACCATTTTATTTGACCAATGTGCAAAAAGACTTTTTTTTTTGCTTGAGATCAACTTTTGTAGCTGATAACTTTTTCTAACTAGCAAAACAAGTCAGACACTCACCTCCTTTGTGCACCATGATACTTTGAAGATGGCTCATGTCTGTAGCCATCAAGATGAAGTCTTGAAACTTGATGCCTGTCAAGAAAAGGAACTATTGAAATGAAAGCTTTCAAGATGAAAATGCAGAATCTCATCTAGCACATTAAATTATTTAAAAATAACAGTCATCTAGCATATTAAAACATCCAAGATACATAATTAGATCTGCACATTTGTGATATATTTAAAATTTGTTTTAATTTCTGGTAGCTGAGTGGTCGAGTGGGTAGTGTGTTGGCCTCTCCTCAGAATAGACTTTCATTGGGAGATGAAGGTTGTAGGTTTGAGCTTACCTGACCACAAGTGACATTCTGGCCAGTCTTTTAAATGATCAAAGGACAGTGTATAAAGGCCATGGGTAAAACAAGCTATTGAGAGGCGGCTTCACTGTAAACCGCCATATAAGCAGGAAAAATAAAATGCAAAATATACATATTTTAGTCCTGTGTAACAGTAGCGTCAACCGCGGGGATTCCTTGCGATCGACAACCCGGGGCAACTCCCTGCTACCTCCTTTTGGGCACCAAATTGTTGGAAATGTCACTACTTGAGTACAGGAATTGAAAGAACAGGTTTCTGTTAGTAAGTATCAGCTACTTGTAGAAATTTGATATGCGCACAGAATCTATGTAAAATAGAAAAAGTGAAGGTGTGTTTTCCAGGTCCCTGATTATTTTAGTTCATAAAAATCTACGTTTTGCAAACCTTGATGACGTGGCTAGAGTTTCCATCGGATTAGGGCCGATTTTGGTGGTGATACTGAGAATATTATGTAGTTTGTTGCCTAAGAAGGATTATGGAAAGAAATGTAATCTTTTGAAGACATTTACAAATATAAAACTGCAGGGAATCACCCCAGGTGAAAAAAACTATTGGAGGTGACTCTTCACACCTATTTTGTTGATAAATATCTTTTTTTTTTCAATGAAAAGTAATTGATGAAATTCTTCACATATAATGACATAGAAGTAAATGACCTAAAATTATGACACTACAACTAGTTTCAAAATGAGTAACTAGTTTTTTAATGACCTGATGATCATAACACATGATGACAAGTCTAGGCCTAAGTGTTAACTTATGTTTGACACCTAGGAACTAACTTTTTCAATTATATTTTCATAATAAGATAACAATATGTTACCTAGCATGCCCAATATTCACGTTAATGCAATTAGTTTGCTATAGAATTGAAGAAATACACTTTTCACTTGTTGTATCATGTAACGTTGACCGGGGTGACTTTCTTCGGTCGGAAACACGGGGTGACTGCCAGCATCCCCCTTTAGGGCACCAAGACGTCGGAAATGTCACTGTTAGACTACGGGGCTTGAAAGAACAGGTCTTTGGTAGTAAGTATCAGCTACTTACAGAAATTTGATACGCGTACATAATTTTTGAAAAATCGCCAAAGTAAAGGTGTGTTTTTCAGGTCCCTGATAATTTTGGTTCAGAAAAATCAATGTTTGGCAAACTTTGATGCTGTGTCTAGAGTTCCCATTGAATTAGGACCAAACATGGTGGTGATCCTTGAAATAGTTCATTTTGTAGGAAAGATTTTGGAAAGAAATGTAAACTTTTGTAGATATATACAAATATACAACTGCGGGGAGTCGCCCCAGGTAAAAAACAATGGGGGTGATTCCAAATATCTTTGTTTTTCTTCAATGAAAATCGGGAAAAAATCCTTCAACAGTCGCAGCAAAAGACGAGCGTCAAAAACACCTGTCAGGCGTAATATTTTACTTCACATTTTATTTTAACCACCTGATATATACTAATATAGGCATGCTGTTTTGATTGGTACTCTCAAACTTTTATTTTGTGTTTCAGTTATTGATGAATGGGGGGTGCGGGAAGTCACCCCTGATTGGGGGCCATAGCTCGCGGCAGGGTTTTCCACAAATAATTTTTTTTTGGTTGATGATAGCATGTTGAAACTTACAGTGCTTCATGATCATTATAGTAGCTATACACACCCCAAATACAAAGTTTTTCGGCCGCATACTTTTCGAGTTATTAGCCAATTTACCAATTATTTAGGGTCATTATTAGTTCAGGATGTGGAGAAATGACTTCCATTGAAGTTAGTTTGCAATTATTGAAGAAAAATTTGAGTTCCTGCATTGAGAAAAAATCTCTTAGACAGTCATGAATGACTGCAGCACTCGACATGCATCAAAAAGACATGTTAGACAATATTAAATGTAACATTCAAGTGTAAGCAACTGATATATACTAATATAGGCATGCTTTTTCTATTGGTACTCTCAAACTTTTATTTGCATTTCAATTATTGATATGTGGGGACTGCAGGGAATCACCCCGTTCGGTGCGGAGAAACCCCTGCGATTAGAGGCCATAGCTTGCCGTGCAATTTTTGTATAAACTTTATATTTTTGTTGATGATAGAATGTTGAAACATACAGTGCTTCATGGTCATAATAGTAGCCATACACACTGTAAATGCAAAGTTTCTTTCCCACATACTTTTTTAGTTATTTCAAAGTATGCCAAAAATGCGGGGAGTCACCCCAGTCGATGCTATAAAATGATATTTCTCAAAGGTATTTCTTGATAGCTTGTTGCTTGGTTGACAATCAACAAACATTACCTCTTCACATTTCCTTTCCACTTCAAAAACATACTTGACTTTGCAGCAAGAAAATATCATCAATGAAATATTTCCAACTTGAGCTAAGGAGGTGATAAACTACAACATAATTGAGGCAACTGGTTTCTGTCCCAAGATCCTGGATGATCCAAAGGACATTTTTCATCCTTGGATTTATTCCTCCTCTCGGGATTTCACAGAGTATTATTAAATCAGTTTTATAATAATGTTCCAGAAGCATGGATGATGTATAATAATGTTCAAAGCACACGGAGAGCATGACTATACAGGATCAACATCAATGTTGTTAAAAGTAGAACCATGTTGGTGAAGAAGTTAGAGAACAGAGTAGATTCTCATGACCCAAGATTGGTTCTTGCACATGGTGAGAATCCATGTTTCATAGTATGGCCTTTATTGCCAACTCTCTGGCAAGGAATTTACTAGTTGAACACTTCAAATTCAAGTCTTGGCGATAAATAAACATCACAAACTTATCAAATAACGGTTATGGTGAGAACTCCCCCCTTTCAAATGACCAAATTTTCTGTCTGGTGAATAGAATAACAAAATTACAGAAAGTGTTTGTTTACATATTGGTGAGAATTGAAATGACTACTCCAAATGTGCGCACAAATGATCGTCACTTGACACCATTTCACTCTCCATGTGCAACCTGAAGTTCTGTAATCAATTGGAAGACAAATAACTGCATTTCAGTACAATTTTTAAGTATTGCCTCCAAATTTACCTTGCAGAAATGAGACAAAGTGATTAAAATATGTAATGACGACATTTCACAGGCATCACAGAGAGTGTCGGTGTAGCTCCTGGCCAGTATTTCCACATTAGGGTAAAATACCATATTCTGGGGTAATCAAGCCCCTCCTATGGTAGTGCCTTGGGCGGAGAGACTAGCTTCCGTTAAAAGGGTAATTGACCCAGTTCTCCATAGTCTAGAGTACAGACTAGAGTAATTTAAAAATGCATTGCTTCTGAAAAAAAATATTTACTGCTCTCAAAAAACTGCAATCATATGTCAAACAGCTTGGTTTGATGTAAACCGCAGGAAATATGTTGTCTTGTTCAGCCATGACGATTGAGGCCGGAATGGTATTTTCTGTGATTGTCCGATGACTTTTGCTCACTACAGCTGTCCAGACAAAATTCTGTGTCTTTTACAGTTCTAACGTAGAGGCAAGAATAGCATCCTTGGTGATGGTCAGATGACTTTTGCTCACTCAAAATTTCCAGATATTTGATGGTCCAAGCAGAATTTGCTATTGAAATTGAACTGTGTTGACTTCATCTCACTCTGGTACAAATAAAACAGTTCAACTTAGATAGATCACTGTGTGGCCATTTGCTTCAACTGTAATGCTCGTCACTAATCTATGCCGTTTAACTGTACCCCTTGTCAATAATTCATGCCGTGTGGTGTGTGTGTCAGTTAAATTGAGCTGTTCCATGCAAGGAGGTTGGTTTGCAGCATGTTTAGTTGGTCACTTATTAGCTGTAATACAGTCTAGTACCTTTAGCAAGTGTTTCACATCACCAAGAACGTTTTACAGACAATTTTCTTCTTGTAATGCATTTATTTTGTTGTTTTGCTTTACTATCAGCTGTAATTTCATGTTAGATAGAATCATTCACTGAATATTAGATGTAACATCGACTGGGGTGATTCCCCATGGTTGGCAACACAGAGTGACTCCCCGCACCCCCCTTATGAGCACCAAGACATCAGAAATGTCACTATTTGAATAAGGGACTTGAAAGAGCACGCATTTCCAGGTAAGTATCAGATATTTGTAGAAATTTGATATGTGCAGAATTTATGAAAACTTGCCAAGTGAAAGTGCGTTCTTCAGGTCCCTGATAATTTTGGTTCAGAAAAATTTACATTATGCAAACTTTGGTGCTGTGACTTGAGTTCCTATTGGATTAGGGCCAAATTGTCTGGTGATACTCAGAATCTGTTGTAGTTCATTGCGTAGGAAGGACTATGGAAAGAAATGTTAACTTTTGTAGATGTATACAAATATAGAACTGTGGGGTATCGCCCTATGTGAAAAAACGATCAGGGTTGATTCCATGCGCCTGTTTTGTTGATAAATATTTTTGTTTTTCTCATATGACAAGTAATTAAATGCAATTATCCACACATATAACGATCTCTGGAAGTAAATGACCTAAAACAATGACCACAGCTAATTTCCAAATGCATAACTAATTTTATAATGACCCCATGTTTATAACACATGGTGACAAGTCTAGGCTCAAGTGTTAACTTATTTTTAACGCCCAGGAACTATTTTTTTCATCATATTTTCATATCAAGATAACAATACCTTACCTAGCATTTATGTGGACAGTGAAATCATCATTGGAAAAACTTCAGTCATCGCCAAGATTCGATCCTGCGTCGCCGGAATACGAGTCCAGCACTCTACGCACTAGGCCATCCAACACAACAAAAGTTGTGATTCAAGCTTTTGTGGGTATTGTACTGTTTTAGGGTCGACTACCAATTCCTCTGTTTTATCACTGTTAAGGCACAATAACCGTGCTCATAGATGTTAGAGAGAATATACCAACAATAACGTTGGGAGAAATGTATGTGGACAGTGAAATCATCATTGGAAAAACTTCAGTCATCGCCAAGATTCGATCCT
>SDVV010004056.1:0-20605 GCA_016164225.1 Gammarus roeselii
TACATATATATATTTATATATATATATAAAATACCAAAATGATGAAACAACCTACCAATTTTACCTGAAATAGTGTGGAAGATGCAAACCTAAAATATCCTAGAAATGCCTAAAACTGTTTGAGATAACTATTCAAATTCCAAAAAACACTACAAATTCAACATAAATCAATTGAACATTACTAAGTATACATAACATAATATCTTAACTTACTGTAAATAAATATCGTTCAGGTATCTTCGCTATTGGAACACGGCGTCGATGGAATACTGATATAACTGTTTCAAAACTGGATAATGCAATATGGGGGTAGATAGGTTCTCGACCGTAGCTGCTGCATCAACCCACAATCCATACCTCAACTCGCCAATAATCAGACCAATAAACCATACTATTCCTATAGATATTAAATACATATAAAATAAATAGATGGAAAACACAAAACATAACCTATATTCAATATCAAGCTGCTAATAAGCATACCGTCGCTAAAAAACTCCACCAAACAACCTCCGAATGAGTCAAATATACCACAACTAGATAAGAATACAAACAAATATGCCCATAGAAAAAATATATATAGAAACGAAAAATCATCCATAAATATATAACGATACATACACTCACAGCGCAGCAAACGTGCCATGGAAACAAATTTATAAGACAAAGAACAGGCATGAGCAAACTCGCCTAATTTCCCAGGAGAGCATCCAACTTTCTACCTAGGGGGCTTCTCTACCGCCCCCCCCCCTCCAGAAAACTTTCTATAACAGTATTCATACCAGAATCGAATAAATATATATAACGAGCAAGTTAGTGACCAAGCGTACCCCAATAGAACCATCTAAAGAAGAAAAAACATATATATGTATAAATACAATAAATATTAAAATACAGTACAAATTAAAATGTTCAAAACATAAACCTTGCCAATGCATTTCCGAACGCTAACCGTCCATCCGTTCGTTCGTCCGTCCATCCGAATGAGTCAAGGTTGCATGCAATGCCCCAGTGAAAAATGCGAACACCAGAGGTAGTGCGTAAACGTTCTATTTATATAACCTATTAACATATAAAAGCCTATTAATATATATAACCTATTAACATACCTTATGAATAATCCGAAAGCTGTCCGTCCATCCATCAGAATGAGTCACCGGTTAGCCGCCTGTCTGACTCCGGGCGTTCGTGAAAATGTGGGGTGCAAACTTCCTAGACTGGAAGTACTCTATTAACGCCTATCTAATTCCTTCACATCCACGTTTTGTAGTACTTATAGGTACTGCTGTAACCATGAAGGGTTAAATGATAGTTGAATATCATTATAAGGTTTTAATTATTGATTAAATTATCAAAAGCTATATCAGCAAATGAAGGGCAACAAAGATTAGAACGTTACCACCTTGTGTCCATGGGCAGGAAGTGCAGTGTTTTCATCCAACAGTGTCCCGCACGGGTGACTGAGGGTCCTCGGCCTAGTTGGTCGGCTGCTGGTTGCAGCGGTGGTCCAAGCAATCCAATTATAATAATAACAACTTTAATGAAAATCCACACGGACATAGAATTACAATTGAGACACCTTTTCTTAGGGTTAAAGGGAGAACAAAGTTATAAAACTACCGGTCACAATTATAAATAAGTTACGGCGTACAATTTTATCTTATCTAAGTGTACAGTATTTCTCTCCATCGCCTTAACAATGACGAGACAGTGAGCGCATCACCAGAGCAGATTGCAACATGGATTTTATTTGGGGAGCTTATAACTCGAGTCATAAGGCTGTGTGCCACTTTACGGAACAGAACCTTGATGTGATTCGACAGGGTTTCAGCGAAAACCCTGCTCGCTGACGTCGAGCGAGGAACCTGCATCAGTGTTCTAAATGTGTCATTATAACTCACTGTCAATTTCCTCACGCTATATTTGGAAGTATTTTTTCCACAGTGCATTGCAATAAATCGGATAACAATATGATTTGAAGAGCTGGACTTTAGATTCCCTTGGTGCGAACGAGAATTTTCGTATCAGCATTTTACCAACTGCATTTTGCCGCCTTGTTTGCTTTGCAACATCCTTGTCATCTGTGCAATCTGCTGTGATGATGTGCCCTAGATATTGAAATTCATCTACATAATCCAGTGCAACACCGCCTAGTTTTATCTCAGACGATAGATAGTAATTAGGACCCCTCGGTCTAACTAACATACATACAGTTTTTGCAGTGTTGAATACAATATCATGGGGTTCAGCAAGAATGCTACAGGTATCAGAAGCTTTTGCAATGCCGAGAGAGTCGGTGCTAATATCACCATATCATCTGCATAACTAAGATTGTTAACACAACAGTTGGCGACATGACACCCTTGGTTATCTCTACTTAGAAGGTAATTCAACTCATCAGTGTACACGTTATACAACAGTGGCGATAGCTGACTTCCCTGCCTAATTCCGTTTTTACAATGATAAGTGGCCGACTTCGAACTACCCCACCGCACTAGGAATTCCTGTTCCCTGCACCAAAATACAAGCAAGTGCACAATATGAAGAGGGGCTCTTATCTCCATAAACTTTCTGAACCGAGTCCAGTGGTTTACTTTATCAAAAGCCTTCTTCGCGTCTAAAAATCACAGAAAAACAGGCGAGTCTCTACTTCTGTAAAACTCAACAGTTTGTTTCAATGCGAATACCGCCATTTCAGTTCCAAGGCCCTCTTTGAATCCAAACTGACTGTTCGCGGTAGACAGAAATGTTTGCAATCTTGCAATAATAACATGCTCAAGAACCTTGGAAATTGAGGTGGCAATAGCAATAGGCGATAAATATTTATATCAGAAGGGTCCTTCGTTTTACATTTCAGAAAGTAATTACAGTTACAATTGCTGTTACAAAGGAAGAGAGCAAGCGCCGCATTCAGTCTGTGGGAAACATTCATTTACACTTCACTCGGTATGACGTCATTTCCAACGGCTTTGTTAATTTTGAGGCCTTTGACAATGCTCCTAACCTCTGCCACAGAGAATGGAGGTTGCCCCCAACCTCCATTCTCTTCCGTGACAGCAGAATTTGCAATATGCTGGAAATGCTTCCCCAGACCCTTGCAATGCTTGTCTCCACAGTTACGCCTGCAACCGCTAGTTGAAGTGCTTCATTTATTATGATTAAATGACTGAATTTATTTCCAAAAATCTTTAAATTTACTTTCTCGCAATTTTGCTTGAAGAGCCTGCGCACGCAACTGTTGGTCGTTCTCTCTCAAAAACACGAATTCTCTACGAAACCGTGACTTTGCTATCTTCATTGTGTTAAACTGTGTTGATCAGCTGAAAAAGCTAATCTGTTTCTTTCGTAGTTTCCCATAACAGTGCTGCAAAGAGAAAACTCCGTTTTCTATGAGTGGTCATCCCTTGGAAACACACCCATAGCGTGATCAGTCTACGTGCAGTAAATGTAGAAGGTGCGAACACACGATCGTCGAAAATGAAGGATCGGATGTGCATTGTCCTGTACCCTCATCTCCTGTTGAAATCACCTGTATATTGAAGCCGCATTTTCTCCTCGCGTTCAATAAATCCATCACCTTAGTCGTCCAGTAAAGTATTACAATCTTACCAACCCATCGTCTCGGTTTTGCTACAATCAGCATCGCCGAACAGTCCGGTGGTCCACTCTGTCAGTCGGCCGGAGTGGACATGGACTCAGATCTACTGTCTGACACTGACGACCTCATAGCACCCAATCATCCTGCCTTTTATGTCTTCCCCAACAAAAAAACATGATGAATCATTTAAGAAACCTGCAGCAGCAGATTTTGATTCGGCTCCATTTTCAGCCACTGCCAGTCAGGGCACAAAATATCCCCACGTTAACAACCTCTCCTCTGCTTATCACCCTGCCTCATAATCACCAACTGCCTGCCTCATCCTCCGTGAGGATCACGAAGCCCTCCCCTTCAACTTCTTCAACTCTGCCTTACCGAAATGGACTGCACTAGCGTGCCTGATCCCCAACTCCCTTGAGGGAGTAAACAACATTCTCAAAGTCCCTCAGACCCACACTCCTTACATCGGAGAAGTTGTTTTTGATTTGATAGACATTGATGACAAAACAATACTAACCCTTTCAGAAACCCAAATCATGTCACTCTTGACTGTTTCCTCTTCTTGTGCTACCAATGTTATTTTGTCAGTGAAAAAACTCTACCCTAGAAAACCCTTCTCTGCCTCAGATACTGTCATCTCATCCATCAAGTCCATGCGCATCTCCATTGAATGCAGCAGTGCAGTCCCTGAGCGGGTGTTCTATGCGAGTGCTTCTCTCCGTGTTTTCCCTTCACCATACCACCTATCCGCTGTTATCGCTGTCAAAGGTATGTATGGTCATGGTGCAATTTCATGTCACCGAAGTGCACGATGTGCTAAGTGCTCATCTACCAAGCATACTACCACAGCCCGTGAAGAATCAAATGAGTTGCACTGCTTTGCCTGTGGGCCTGTCTCTTCACATGCATGCTCGTCAGCACGATGCAAATTCTATAAAGCAGCTCTGGCAATTGTAGCTCAAGCGCAATGTGGCAACCTTCACAGAGATCGAGCATCTGCCTGTTATGCATCACTACTCCAGCCCAGGAAAACCGCCTTCTAACCAACCTCTCATAATGCCCTCTCCTGCACTTCCTCCAACACCTCTCCAGGCTACTGTTAACTCTAAATCCTCTATGAAATCCTGGTCAAACCTTGTAGCAAACTCAGCTCCCTCACTCTCATCCTCTTTTGTTTCATCTCGCCCTTCTTCATCAGCCTTTGATATTCTCACACCTGCTCAAAAGAAAGCTCACAAAAAGGCTCAGCCACAGAAAACACCGCCCCACTTGACAGCCGAATACGCTGAAGTTCTTAGCGGCAACTTGTGGTACAACTCGGAAGGGCCGTGCCACTCTCCTGCTGATGCAAAAGGCTCATCCTGCCTAGGTTCACACCTTTCAGGTTCCTCCCTTCTTCGTTCACACTCTGGTCTTTCTTGTATCTCTTCAGCACCTGGATCCCCTGTCCTTACTCTTCTTAAATCTCAACTTCAACAGCTTCTGGGCTGGATCCTTTCCAGCTTCCCTACTGACTCTCCCATAGCTGCCATCTTCTCTGCTCTTGTTTAATCTCTTTCTGACTCACTATTTTCCTCTTCATAGCTCAACCTAATTCCACTTCCCATCCTCAAACTGTCTTTCTGCAGTGGAATTCCAGTGGATTACTGCGAAAGTTGTCTGAGTTTAAGCAGTATTTGTCCACAATTCTTCCAAATGCCATTTGCCTCACTGAAACCCACTTTCATTCTACACAGAACCTCCGCCTTCCGTGGTACCATATTCACCGCAGAGACCGACCTGATGGCTTTGGAGGACTGGCTGTTTTAATTCCTATTAGTGTGAAGCACAGGTCAGTGCCACTTGTTGCTTTTGCAGACGGTGTCCTCGAGACCCTGGCAGTAGACATAGACATAGATTTGGCTTGGTCACGCATACTCCTTGTAAACAATCCGTGTAAAAATGTATCTTTGCCAGAATTTTCTTATTATTTTGCTCAGTTGGGTTCTCGTGTTGTTGTACGTGGAGATTTTAACGCCCACCATCAGCATTGGGAACCATTGAGGAACTCTAGAAACCAACTGGTCTTGCCCTTTTTGACTTCCTCACTAGCAGTGACATTTTCATATTATTGAACCTTCCAAGCTTTCTTACCCGAGTAGACCCTGCCTCTGAATCTACATCCAACCTTGACCGTTTTGTTTCCACTCAACACTTTCACTTTTTTGCCCTCTCCCTAGCACTTGACCTTGGAAGTGACCATCTTCCTGTACTCCTCTCTTCTCGTAATCCCACCTATCCACGCCTATCCTTTCGTCCTCGTTGGAATCTCAACAATGTGCCTGCCACAACATGGGGTGCATGGGCAGCAGATTTGGCCTTCTCATGCATTGAAAGGTCAGATACTGCAACAACAGCATACAGTTCTTTTGAAACTGTACTTCTGAACACTGCAAAAAAATATTTTTCCCTCAGATCCTCCTCTACCCCAAGGCGCCCGGGGTATCCTTGGTGGAATGCAACTTGCGAGCAGGCTGTCAACAATCGCCGCAAAGCTATTCACCTATTTAGTCATTTCCCAACTCCAGTAAACAAAACTGCTCTTAATAAATTCACAGCAATAGCAGTTAATACGCTTTTGACAGAAAAGGAGACTTCTTGGAATGTTTTTCTTGCTCGTATCACCCACCGCACCCAATCTGCCCAGATATGGAAGATGTTTCGATCAATCTCTGGACGACCCCCTCCCTCTGCCTTTCCTCCTCTGGCCCACCGAAGCTGCAAATGCGCTAGCTTCACACTTTTCTATTTCTTTCTCTCATGTACACCTCCTTACAGAACCTGACTTAGCGTATTTGAGTGATAAACTCAACTAAGATGCAGATGACACTCTCAATCACCGCTTCTCTCTCTCTGAGCTGCGCTCTGTTCTTCCCAAGTTTCCATCCTACTCTTTTCCTGGTTCTGACCTTCTCACAACCAATTTCTCTCTCACCTCCTTTGGACCCATCACCATGCTCTCCTGAACGTTTTCAACCTTTCCTTCCGTACTGCTGATATCCCCCAGCCTGGAGATCCTCCCAAATTGTCCCGGTTCCAAAGCCCAGCAAAGACCCCACCGCAGTATTTGCCTACAGGCCCATATCTCTGCTATCCTGTGCTGGAAAGCTCATGGAGAGGCTTGTCGCTGCCCGTCTCATGTGGTATCTGGAGAGGAATAATACTTTTCTCTCACACCAATTTGGTTTCCGCCCCCAACGTGGCACCAAGGATGCTCACATCCTCTTTGAACATGACATTCAATTGGCTCTTCGCACACAACAAATAGTCCTTGCAGTCTTCTTTGAGCTCTCTGGTGCCTTTGATAGAGCTTCCCATCAGGTAATCTTGTTCAAACTGGCATCACATGGGGTATCTGGCCGTCTCCTCCGTTGGATCTCCAGCTTCCTCATAGACCGCTTCTTCTCTGTCTCTGTCACCTCAGCCTCTTCTCAGTCTCATCCAATTATTTCTGGGGTCCCACAAGGGGCCATCATCTCTCCCCTTATCTCCAATATCCTACTGTCTGACCTACCTACCTCTCCAGCTGTCACAACTTCAATTTATGCTGATGACATAACTATGTTTATTGCTGCTGACTCTGCTTCTTCTGCCCAGGCAATTTTACAGGCTGCTATCGACAACTTTGCTCTTTGGTTGCACCGCTGGGGTCTACTCATCAACCCCCAAACGTCAGGTACTACATTTTTTACCCTTGAACGCTCAGTTCCCACTTGTCCACCACTTTACATCTCTGGTGTACCCATCCCATGTTCCCGGCACCAAAAACTGCTTGGCATATTAATTTGACTCTCCTCGTTTGACTTGGCGTCCGTACATCGACTTCCTGCGGATCCGTTGTCAAGAGCGGCTCAACATAATGCGGGTGCTTGCTGGATCACGGTTTGGGGGTCGCGCCCCAAACTTCTACTCTTCTATCTGGCATATATCAGAGGTCTTACTGACTATGGTCTACTCCTTTACTCGTCTGCCTCTCCCTCTATTCTTGCTTGACTTGATGTGATTCACTCAACAATTGCTCGTCTTCTCATTGGCACTGGGCGCTCTACCCCTTTAGCCTCTCTCTACTGTGAAGCTGGACTATTACCACCTGATTTATACCTTGAGGAACGCTGCGGCCGGTTTCTTCTCCAGCCTCTTTTCCGTCTTGCTGATCATCCATTTCATGCTCTTCTACGCCGCGACCATTTCCTCACCTCAATCCTCTTCTCAGGTCACCATCATCGTACCCCTCTTCTATACAGAGCATGTCGTCTGTTCCTATTTTATAGCTTCACTCTCCCTCCCTCTTCCCCTCTGGAAATTTTCTCTATTCTCCCTCCCTGGTTCCCTTATTTTTCAATTATCCACACCACCTTCCCCACTGCTGCCATAAATGTAGTGGAAGGTAGTGCACTCTTCGCAGACCTTTGTTCCTCTTCTTACCCCGATTATCTTGCTATCCACACTGATGACTCAGTGATGGGCAAAAATGCCACCTGTATTGGGGTGGGTGTGGTCACTCCTCATAGTAATTCAAAGTTGTCTTACCGGCTTCTTGCTGGTCACACAATTCTAGCTTCTGAACTCTTTGGGATCCTGCAAGCACTGATCTTCCTATCCTCACAGCAGGCTACCACCCCTGCTGTCATTTTCACCGACAGCCTTTCCTCTCTCTTCCTCCTGTCCTCCTCGTGGCTCTCTTCCTATGGCTCCCTTGTTATTGCAATTCATAGACATCTTCTTCTGTTTCCCCTCCGCAATGTGCACCTTCAGTGGATCCCAGCCCATTGTTCCATTCCTGGCAATAAGGCCGCAGATACAGCTGCTAAGGAAGCAGCAACCTCCAACCTTCCTGTTCATGAGCTACCTTTCTCTTTGACTGAGCATCGCTCCAATTTCTCTTCCTTAGTTTGGTCTTACTGATAGGTCAGATGGACTGCTATTCGAGGCCAGCACCCTCTAGGCATCCAGAAACCTCTTTTGTGTCCATGGGCCTTGTAGGGGACACAGTCGCAATGTTTTGAGTCACTTTTTGTTAGGGTCAGACTGGGCACTGCTCCCTTAAATAAACCACTCCATAAAGTCCATCAGATTGACTCCTCAGACTGCCCTTACTGTCATTCAGATGAAACGGTAGATCATTTATTTTTTGTTCGCCCCACTTAACCTGCTGCTCGGCGCCATCTGCTTGTCAGCCTGCGTGCTCAAGGGCACTTAGCACCCAGTCTCTCTTTACTTCTCAGTGGCCAACCCGATGATCCTGCTGCAACACTTCTCATCTTTAATGTTGTGGAGATGTACATTGGCTCCACGCACCGCTTCGACCGGTCGTGAGGTTGCGCACTCCGCCATAGCTGGTCTCGGAGTACATTAACTCCGGTCAAGAAGCCCCGTGAAGAAGAGAAGTTACAAGTAGAAGGTGCACGTGTGTTTCCTTATTCCCGCAAGTCGTACCTTTACCCGCCGGTCATGAGTGGAACCTCTTCAGTTTATGGACCCAGCAGACGCCAACTGTTTGACGGCGACGAAGAGAAATACGAATTGTGGGAAGCAAAGCTTATTGCCCATCTTACGTTTCATAAGCTACGTACAGTCTTTGATGTTCAAGATAGCGCCACGGATGATGCAGACGACGAGACCGGTGATGAAGAAACCGAAGCCGGCAACCAAGATGGCGTCGATGAGAAGAACGCCGAAATATTCGCAGAGCTGGTTCAATTTCTTGATGATAAGAGTTCATCTTTTATTTTTCGCGATGCCAAGAACGACGGAAGAAACGCCCTGAAAATTCTCCGTGAGTACTACCTTGGAAGCAGCAAACCCAGGATTATCTCGCTCTACACGGAGTTAACAACTCTGAAGATGAAGAGTGGTGAAAGTGTTATGGACTACATGTTGAAAGCTAAGAAGGCAGCCACCTGACTGAAAAATGTAAGTGAAGTTCTAAGTGATAGCCTCCTCATAGCTATGTTCCTGAAAGGCCTGCCTGGAACATACAAGGCTTCCTCTACAATGGTTACGCAGAGAGATAGAATCACGCACTCCGAGGCTGAGGACAACATATTGAAAATACCTGCCAAGAAAATAACCTGTTATCAGTGTGGTAAAGAGGGCCATAGGAAGTTAAATGTATTACAGAAGATAATGTAGAAGAACATACCTGCATGTTCTGCGTAAACGTGTCTTCGATGCCCGCTGACGGCTCAAGTCATTCAACTGACACAGTGGGCAATCTACTGTTGGATTGTGGTGCAACAACACATATCATTGGTGATAGAGAGAAGTTCGTTAGGGAGAACCAAGAATTTAATTCTAAAAGTCATGTCATTCAATTGGCCGATAGTTCTAGATACAATGGCATTAAGGCAGCTAAAGGTGATGCTAAGGTTACTCCTGCCGATGCAAGTGGTAAAGAGTACAGAGTTGATGCATGATGCCTTATGCATTCCTTCATACGAGCAAGACATTTTCTCCGTGCAAGCTGCTACTGGAAACGGTGCTTCAGTTAATTTCAAACCAGGCTCGGCTGAGATGAAAGCATCGGATGGTCATGTGTTCGACATTAAATAGTCCGGTAAATTGTATTACATGAACAGTGTGAGTGATGATAGCAAAGGTAAACAAGCGCATACCTTGGAAAAAGGGCACAAAATTATGGGACATTGCAATGTTGACGATATTCTGAGGCTGGAGAGTGTAGTAGATGGTAGGAAAATCATCGACAAAGAACATTGCAACTGCGGAGTATGTACTAAGGAAAAATGTGCCAGTATCGAAATCATTTACCAGATAAAAAGGCCACAAAGGCTCTAGAGTTAGTTGACAGTGACCTTGCAGGTCCAATAAGCCCTGTTTCAAGGGAAGGTTCCAAATATGTAACTTCATTTGCTGACGGTTACTCCTCACTTGTAACTGTTTAATTTCTAAGAAATAAAAGTGAAGCTCTTGGGACCACAAAGAATTTTTTAGCAGATGTCGGACCCTATGGATTAGTGAAGCGACTTAGAACTAATAATGGTGGAGAGTATCTATCCAATGAATTCAAATCGATCTTGGAAACAATTAAAATTAAACATGAGTTGTCCGCACCATACTCCCCTCATCCAAATGGAATTGCGGAGAGAAATTGGCGTACAATATTTGACATAGCGCGCTGTCTTCTTCTCGAAGCAAAGCTGTCCAAGTATCTACGGAAGTATGCTGTCAGGGCATCTACCTACATAAGGAACAGATGTTTTTGCAAAAGGACTGGCGCGACTCCTTCTGAGATGTTCACAATGTGTAAACCTAACATTAAAAACAGGCACATTTTTGGCACAACTTGCTTTGCTTGTATTCAGGATAAACAAAAACTCGATGCCAGAGCCCAACACGGATGGGTTCTGGGATATGACCCGCACAGTCCAGCTTATCTGGTGTACTTCTCTGAAACATAAGAAGTCAAGAAGGTGCAATGTGTTAAGTTCAACGATGAGGAGAACCTGGCCCAGCAACATGATAGTGACCTGGTAATTGACTCAGGAGACAATAGAACATGTGGCAACCCAGGACAGGAAGCAAACCGAGCCTTCAAGTGATTAGGAGGAACAAATTAAAGGAATCCTGTTACCAAGAGCATTGTCGACGGGAGCAGCTTTACTGGATTGTAGGGGTTGTGAGACCCCAGAGGCTGCAAAACTTACCGTTGATTACTGTCATCATGTGCATGATGCACCACAGACACATGCAGAGGCAATAGCTTCTTCTAATTGTAGGGAGTGGCAGAAAGCAATGGAAGAGGAGATGGAGGCACTTGTGGAAAATGACACGTTTGAACTCTCTCCGAGACCCAAAGGACGACCTGTTGTAGGAGGAAAGTGGGTCTACACAGTGAAAAGGGGCCCTAATGATGAAAAGAACTTCAAGGCGAGGTACGTCGCTAAAGGATACTCCCAGGTTGAAGATCTAGACTACACGGAAACTTTCTTCCCTACTCTCCGCATCATGTCAGTCAAGATGCTAATGAATGTTGCCTGTCAGAAAGGATATGTTGTTCACCAGATGAACGTAAAGACCGCATACCTGAACGCCAAAATCGACTTTGAAGTTTTTGTCGAGCAGTGAACAGATTTCATTTAAGCAAAGTCTGGCACTGGTGATCTTGTGTATAAACTCAAAAAGTCTTTGTGCGGTCTGAAGCAGAGTGGTAGAAATTAGAACAATCTTCTTCATACCTTCCTGATAGGTCAATTGTTTGAGCAGTCACTATGTGACAGCTGTGTGTACACAAGGAAGCAAGGTCCCCACAAAATCATTATAATTGTGTGGGTTGACGATATCATCATTTCTGCTTCTAACGTGGAGTTGTTGAAATCTGTTAAACTTACTTGTCACAAAAATTCCGAATGAAAGATCTGGGAAACATTTCTTGGTTTCTCGGAATTCAGTTAACTGTGAATGACATCTATCAAAATAAATCAGTCAAAATATGTTGAGAGGATTTTGTCCAAATTTGATATGTCAGACTGCATCCCTAAGGCAATACCAGGTGACCCATGTGTAAGCAAACTAGATGATTCCGACTCGAGTGATCTAGCAAATTTAAAACTGCAC
The DNA here is from genome assembly GCA_016164225.1 of Gammarus roeselii. Taxonomy (NCBI): domain Eukaryota; kingdom Metazoa; phylum Arthropoda; class Malacostraca; order Amphipoda; family Gammaridae; genus Gammarus; species Gammarus roeselii. The sequence goes on from SDVV010004056.1 coordinate 12,212, forward strand.
CGTGAAATAGTTGGTAGTTTAATTTATTTGATGACGTGGACTAGGCCTGATGTTTGTTATATAGTAACAATACTGTCTCTGCATTTGGCAAAGCCAACGAATGCCCACCTTAACATGAGCAAATTTGTTCTCAAGTACCTCAAGGGTACTAGTAATTTTGGTTTAAAATTCACAAAGTCCACAAAGCCTTTCAGTTTAACTGGCCATTGCGACTCTGATTGGGATGGATCAGCTGATCGAAAGAGCATCTCTGTCTATTGCTTCAACTTATCTGAAGCTAGTTCTCTAATTTTATGGAAATCTATGAGGCAAAATACTGTTGTTCTTCCTACTTGTGAAGCCGAGTATATTGCCTCAACTCATGTTTCTCAGGAAGCTAACTTCCTTAGACAGCTGTTCATGGACGTGACGGGAGAATTTAAACCAGTAACTATTTTTGTTGATAACCAGGGAGCTATAGACTTGGCTAAAAATTCGATGCATCACCAACGTTCAAAGCATATTGATATTAAGTATCACTACATAAGATCCCAGATCCATGATGGAAATGTTGTCCTATATCATGTTCTTTCTAAAGAGAATGTTGCCGGTAAGTTTACCAAACCCGTTAACGGAATCAGCCTTCGCAAGTTCAATGTTTGCTGCTAGACGCGAATCTTTTCTATTTCAATAAGTTTGTAATGTACCCCATAGTGGCTCCATGTCTTTGGTTCATGAGAACAAAATTTAAACTGTCAACTGATGTTGTTGTTTACCGCTGTTGTTTTGTTAATATGTGATGGGCATTTGTTGAACTCGCAAGTATTTAAATCTCTTTGCGTATGCATGTGTATGAAAATCATTGAGAAGATATATGCGCTGGAATTGTAATTTTATGTTGTTATATCCGGGACTCGGAGATAACAGTAATTGTAGTTCGTTTTTGATTGTCATGTGTAACGGTAGGTGACTTCAGCTGGAGAGGGGGTGTTAAACTGTGTTGATCAGCTGAAGATGCCAATCTGTTTCTTTCGTAGTTTTCCATAAAAGTGTTGCAGAGAGAAAACTCAGTTTTCTATGAGCGGTCATTCTTTACCAACACTCCCGTAGCGTGATCAGTCTACGTACAGTAAACGATAAAAGTTTACGTGTGTTTTCTCATCCACGCAAGTCGTACCTCTTCCGCCGGTCATGAGTGGGACCTCTTCAATTGCTACCGCAAGTTGACCTTCCAAGCAATATTCCAATTAAATACGGCGTCTCGTACATCATAATTCAGTTCTCGTGCTCGTCCATTCCAGCCTGGAACGTAAAGTTTTCTTGTTTTTTCCGGTGCCAAAAACACGTCGTCCTGCAATTAATATACACTGCATCATACAACCATACAGATCATTCACTCAAACGTTATCATCACCCTCATTCACTCTAAGAAGCCTATTCAATATTTGTTAGAAGGGCATCGAGTTGGGGTAGATGGATGATTATTCATTTTATATATCATTAACACATCATTTTAGAATTTTATTATTTCTTATTTCGTGGGCTCTATTATTTATTTCTGATATTTTTCAGGATGTTAAATTTTACTTTGTTTATAATTTATCGAGGTGGGTTGAGACTAGGTGACCCAGGGAATGGAGGGCACTCTTTGGACCCGCGGGACTCGGAGGACCCGGGGTTTCGGTAACCCGGGGGACTTGGAAGACCAGGAAGATTTCAGGGGATCCACTTGGACTCTTCTGACCTTCTGACACCCTTTGGGGTACCCTTGAGACCCTGTGGGACCCTCTTGAGAAACTCTGGGACCCTCCTGAGGCCCCCCTATATCCTAGAACCTCTGCTCCTCCTCCCTACGCTGTATAACCCATACACAGAGGAATGTATATATGTGGAGTGCTTGAGTAGTAAAATTAGTTATAACAGTCCACAACATTGCTGACGCAGAGGGGAAGAGACTAGTCGAGTTGGTCGCGACGAGTCGAAACTGGCCGAAATTATTTGAGACACGCCGAGATGAGCTGAGGCGAGGGTACTCGATGGACCCGGGGAGCTCTTGGGACTTAGGTAACCCTCCTGGTTTCATCGGGCTCTTTTGGGACCCAGGAGGCCTCTGCCCCCCCCCTCTCCACCCTATCCCCTTGAACAAAAAGTGCGATGATAAAAATCTGAGCAGTTTTTAGCTCATGATGAACCTGTCCTTTTATTACTCATCACGTTCCACAATTTTGTCGTTCAAAATGACGCTAGTATACTTCTGCGAGAGCTCCTGCTTGTGATTTTGTGAATAGGCATTTTTTTCAGTCTGCGCTCGCTCGCGCGTGTGCAGACCATTTGTAATGTCCGTGGTTGACCTTTGCCGCGTAACTATGAACCTTGTGATGCGTTGCGGTTGGAATTGATCTGATTCGTGAGGCCGTGATCCTTATACCAATTTCGACGACACACCATGTGCGCACTGGCGTGCGTACATATTACTTATTGAGGTTCTGACGGGTTGGAGGTGGGTATTTGTTTTGTCTGAGTTTTTATCTTCCTGAATAACTGAATTGTAATGTAATCGAACTAGACAGTGTTGTTGTAAACATTGTATTACGCTGCTGTCGAAGCTGACTTTGTCCTTGAAGCTGTAAACCTTGTACCGGTCTCGATGATGCTACCTGTGCGTACTAGCGTGCGTACATATTACTCTTGAAGTGCTAAATGATTGGAGGCGGGGATTTGTTTCGTCTGAGTCTTCATCTTACCTGAAAAAATGAAAACTACTGTAATTTAACTGGACCGCGCAGCTGTGAACTTCGTGTTGCGTTGCTATTCGAGCTGACTTTGTCCGATTAGCCGTGGACCTTGAACCAATTTCGACGATACTATCTGTGCGCACTGGCGTGGGTGCATATTACTCTTGAATTTTCAAGTGGTTGGAGGCGGGGATTCGATTCGTTTCCTTTGAGTCTTCATCTTTCCTGAATAAAAAAAATGTACATTAACTGAACTAGACCGCGTAGCTGTAAACATAGTGTTGCGTTGCTGTCGGAGCTTACTTTATCCGTGTAGCCGTAAACCTTGTACCAATCTCGACGATGCTACCTGTACGCACTAGCGCGCATACAAATCACTCATGGAGTTCTAGATGATTGAGAGCGGAGGTCCGTTACGTCTAAACGACTCAAATGTTTAAATAGTTCAACTTTGACAACGTTGTTTTTTCTTACACACAGAGGTGTGCGAGCCTACTGGAATCCATGATCATTGAGTCCAACAGGTGAGCCTATTATGACTCACGTTGAGGCGCTGGTAGAAATGAGACAAAAATCAAATTAAAAAGGGCATCGAGCTCAGCATAGAATCTGTCCAGCTGGAATTGCCGTGGGGCTGTAGATTCGTGAACAACGGTACCACAGAACATCAAGTGGCTGAATTTACAAAGTCAATAACAATGTACTTTCATATCATCAAAAAGATGTAACTTAGATCACTTATGAAAGAAAATTCCTTTTGATTAGAATAAGATCCTAAGCAAGGCAGACATATCTTGTTATTAAGGGTCCTCCTGTAAGTAAATCCGGAATATTTCAGTTATTGACAAAGTTCCGCAGCAAACTGATTCTATAAATGCATATATCAATTTAAAATGAAATATGCAAACACCCATGCAGCACTAAACGTACGTACATTATTGTTAATAATTATCAACAACGGCAAGGGGCTGGCTGAACTTATAGGTATCAATGTTGGGACTTGCAGTGTTATAAATAATTTATGGGAAATATTGACAATTGACATCAATTACCTCTAGTTGGAAGTTAGCCCTTCTATGTGATTACGGCCCAAAAGGCTTTCGGGATCAAAAATTTGTTGTGCCACGTTTGGCGTGCAGGTGCTATCTAGCCTAGCCTCGATGAGGCAGCGGTATAAAGGCTATAAGACACTAAAGTTTAAAATCTATCATTCGAGGCTCTGTTATATCACACTTTCACTTCACTTTTAATGTTACGCACTTCATTTCTCTCTATAGAAACACCACACAAAAATAAGATATTTTATTCATATCCGTTCGTTCGGCTCCTTGTTGTGAATGACGACTTTTAGGTTAGGTGCTGCCAACAGTCTTTTGGGTTTTGCCTCTGTGCATACTCTAAAACAAATGTACTAATTGCTACGGTTGGTTGTTCCAACAATGTTTGTCTACAGTGATACGGTCTTGTAGAGGTCCCCAATTGACCCTGCATAGATCCTAATAACACTATACACATGACGTGCTTATCTCAAGCATCATTGCTATCAAGCAATCACCTCACTTTATCTCAGTGTTTGCATCTCTCTGTATGTTACAACACAACTAAATCAAGCTAGAACATATATGATGATCTCACACAAAATGGCAGTGCAACAATATTTATTTAGTGAAGACACGAATAAATTCGCGGACCCCAACGCACTAATACGCCATTAAACATAAATCATCAACTGAACAAGATTCAGATATCTCTTTTCATACCCATGTTGGCAAGACCCATCCATCCGTCTGTTAACATTTCTAGAGGCTCAATTCCTGGAACATCCGAGGCAAGCTCACGTGTCTCTCAATGCGTTTAGTATTGTTTTATTTAATTAAAACATTATTATTCGTTAGTGGATCACAAACTGCCGCAACATTCAAATGCTAGTTACAGTGTGGCAGTGTCTTCATGGAAGTGTTAATATAGCTAGTGAAGACATTGTGAAGTGTAAATTTTATATTAGTGGTAAAGACTCAACTAAGAAGTTATGAATTTTCACTGTTCCCTTTACCACGTTTTACAGGCTAACTACTAAGTGAATGAAATGAAATACTATGCTAGATATAATTTCAACTCAAGAGCTTACCTGTACTAGGACTCTAAGACTTTTACAGAAGAACAGGTAAGAAAAAATATAATGTGTATGGGAGTATTGATCACTTGGAATAGCCTGTTTTTCATTTCTTCATGTAGCTAATAATAATTGGCACCACTCAACACACTTCTTTCGAGGAAACCCAGGAAGAATGACAAAATTTCATGGAACCCTGAAGCAAACCAGGCGTTTGATGATGCCAATAGAGCTCTAGCTCAGGCAACAATGCTTCATCACCCATTGCCTGACGCCCCAACTGCAATTGCAGCGGATGCTTCTAACACTACAGTAGGAGCAGTCCTCCAGCAGCTCCAAGACAATGAATGGAGTTTGCTTGCTTTCTTTGGCAAGAAACTTCAGCCAAGGGAAAGGAAATACTTCACCTTTGGTAGAGAATTGCTCGCTGCTTACCTTTCAGTGAAGAACTTCCGCTACTTCATTGTAGGCATGTACTTTGCCATAATCACCGACCATAAACCATTGGTTGGTGCACTTCACAAACGACAGGAACGAGACATCTCTAGGGAGAGCCTTCAACTCTCCTCCACCAGTCAGTTCACAACTGACATCCGGCACATTGCTGGAGAAAAGAACCAAGTCGCAGATGCCTTGTCACGATGTCATGATCAAGAAGAACCAGTCACGCAACTACCTCCTGAACAAAACGACAAGGATTGTGATTACCTTCTCACAGCAATTTTCACGGACACTGGTGAAGAACGACTTCGCACGAAACAACTTCAAGACGGGAGCCCAGCGTTCGCGCTAAAATTATTCCCGCACACGCGCACTATCGTCACTTCACTCCACCTCACTGTCATGGCCGGACACTGCCATAACCGCCAAAAATCTTTCATCTCACGTGCTTTCGACCTAAACGATGTTTCAGCCCACACGCATTTTCCGCCACTTCAAAATCTGCCACTGTCATATCTGCCACTGCCTTTACACTTAAACAGGCGTACCAACCTAACAGTTACACTTTTGTGAAATTTCAATCAAAAAACGTTAAAAAACGGCATTACGTACCCTACAAAAATACGTATGTTTGCCCCGCGGGTTAGAAATACGTACCTTTGCCCTGCGGGTTAGAAACATACCCTAGGTTAGGTTAGGTTGGGTAGGAAAGGTTTCATTAAAGTGATAACCGGTAAAATGGTGCGACTGGTGGCTGATTCTGACGTGGGCTGAAACAGATTTTAGGCAGAATGTCACTGACAGATATGACAGTAGCTGGTGTGACCAAGGAACGCTATGAATGTTCGCTGTTAAAAAATGGTACCGTAGGTAGGTACTCGGAACAACTTGGGGCTGATAAGGCAGTTAGCGGAGATGATAGAGGCTGATCTGACGTTAGCTATAAAATAATTTAGCGCCAGGGATAGCGACCCTTCAAGACCAGGAGTTTGAAGCACTACTCGAAGATGAGGAATCATCCTTCCGCCTACACCAAATCGATGGTATTTACATGTACATACATGACAATGTGCCGACCTTACATTCTACAGCCAATGCGCAAGAAATTCTTTCATAAGGTGCACAACATCGTCCATCCTGGGAAGCGTGGCACAGTTCAGCAACTTGCCACGCGTTACGTGTGGCCAGCCAAGAAGAAAGACTTCCGACAATGGTGTGAGCAGTGCACAAACTGTCGAAAAGGCTAAATGATTCGTCACAACTTTGTTTTATCACAAACCATTCCACCAGAAGGTGGAAAGCTTGCGCAGATACATCTCGATCTTGTGGGACCCTTACCTCACAATGAGGAGTGCGAATATCTACTCACCATGATCGACAGACATACCCGCTGGCCTGAAATCTGTCCCATCAAAGATGCAAGAGCAGAGACAGTCAGCAAAGCTTTCCTTGCCACCTGGATCTCACACTATGGTTACCCCATCAGCATAATCACAGATCGCGGTTCCCAGTTCGGATCAGCACTGTGGACCAGTCTCATGGAAACCCTCGGTTATGTCCGCATCAGGACATAACAGCATACCATCCTGCGGCTAATGGCCTAATTGAAAGACTCCACCGTCGAGTCAAGGATGCATTGAAAACGCAGGCTGATCCTCCCCACTGATTGGAAAAACTTCCACTCATCCTCCTAAGCATGCGATCCGCAGTAAAAGCGGACATCGCCTACACATCAGTAGAACTCATGTTCGGAGTAAGATTGCGCCTTCCATGCGACCTGTTGGTCAGGAACCGCAATCTTGCACTGACCGACATCACCGAGTATAACAAGAGACTCCAAGGCTTCATGAACGAAGTTGGTCCGGCACAGTCCCGACCAATTCAATCAGCATAGGGGTTTCTCGAACCCAAACTCAAATCAGCGACGCACATCTGTGTCCGCATCGATTATTTGAGGTAGTTCAACGTACACCGACGTGACGAGGCAAAACCGACAATTTCCACATCTCTCGTTTGAAAGCGAACCAAGACATAGACGACGTTTTCCCGGCGCAGCACGCCCAGCAGGATCGGTACACGCAACGCACCCAGACTACCAATAACCCAGCAAATGTAACCACACACACTCGCACAGTACGGCGAGTTCAAATAAATTCACGACCTCAAGTCAGGTTGTTTAATCAAACCACCAGGTCTGGCAGAACAGTACGAGCACCAGACCTCCTCAACATGTACCTAACTCTACGCCAGACAAGAAGGGGTGAACATAATACTGCATCCCCGGCTGCAGTCTGAGAGGGGAGTGATATGGAGGCCCCCAATTGACCCTACATTAATCCTAATAACACTATAATAACACTAGACACTATACACCCCTCTTGATCTCAGTGTTTACATCTCTCTGTATGTTACAACACAATCACATCAAGCTAGTTCAAATATGATGATCTCACACTTAATGGCAGTGCCACAATATTTATTTAGCGAAGACACGAATAAATGCGCAGACCCTTATGCACTAAAACGTCATCAAACATACATCATCAACGATTCAGATATTTTTCTTCAGACCCACGTTGCCAAGACCCATTCATCCATCTGTTTACATTTCTGTAGACTCAATTCCTGGATTTGATTTGATTTGGGCCTCATCTCCACCAGAGCCTCAACGTGAGTCATAATAGGCTCCCCCGTAGGGCGCGACCGTCACTGATTCAGGTAAGTTCACACGGCCCCGCGTGCGAAAAGATTAGTCTTGTCAGGGTGAAATCAAGTACACATTTTTATTGTGGAATATTCGCGTACTAGCGCGTTCAAAAAAGTAAGGAGTTGGCGCGTATCCACGTAGATGTATTATTATTCCTGTGCATAATGGGGTGGAGAGGCCATCTCACTTGCACAGGTGATTAAAGGCTTAGACAGCTTAGATGCAGCACCGATCACGAGTGGGTTCAAAGCAGATTCCGAGTAGGTTCGACGCAGACTCCGAGCAGGTCTAACACAGATTCCGGGTAGGTTTACCGCAGTTACAGAGTAGGCTCAACGCAGACACTGAGTAGGTTCAACGTAGATGGCGAGTAGGTTCAATGTAGATGGCGAGTAGATTTAACGTAGATGGCTAGTAGG
>SDVV010004057.1:0-20602 GCA_016164225.1 Gammarus roeselii
ACTCTTTTTATGTCTGCAGAGAGCATGGTTCACCCTCTTTAAGCCTATAGATAAACATGGCTCACCCTCTTTTTGTTTGCAGAGAGCATGGTTCACCCTCATTAGGCCTACATAAATAAAGCATGGCTCACCCTCTTCATGCCTTCAAAGAGCATGGCTGACCCCAACAATGACTAGCGGGCATGATCCACACACCATGCCTACAGAAAGGATGGCTTACCCTCCAAGGTACAGGTAACACACGGCCCTCCAGTCATCCAACATGGAAGACGGGGAACGCTCATTCCAATCTGTGCATGCGGTACTGGAGCGCGCCCGATACGGTCGGACACGTCGTGCCCAGCCATTGTATCTCGGCAGACTCAATCATAATATCACGACAGTGCTTGATCTGTGGGAGCGTGCGCGTGACAGCATACATTTTCTCAGGGCGTGCGTTTAATATAGGGGCCTGTAATAGCTGTAAAATTGTCAACGTGCACTTGTCGCTGGGTATCAGGGTTTTCGGACTGAACGCCGACCGTGGCTCCTCATTGCATGCGAAGCTGGGGGCAAGCGCCAACAACACAAAAGCGGGGAGCATGGCTCATCCTCCTTATGCCTACAGAGAGCATGGCTCACCCTCGAGGCCCAGCTCACGAAAGCAGTCTGTGTGTAAGAAATGGAGGATGTTGTGCTGCAGCAACAGTCGGTAATGGCGGTGATGAGGGTCCCACACAACCAGACAGTGGTCGCCGGGTTGACATGACCCCACCTGCACCATCAGGCTGTACCCTCGCTGAAGGACAGGGAGAAAGAGGAACATTATAAATTACTAAGAGAAATGTTTTAGGAAACGTTACTTTGATAGTTGCCGTAAAATAATATCAAAAACTCAATATTTCACGAACGTCAACAAGTAGATTACGGATACATTTACAATAGCTATCATCAAAACCATCTGGAAACAAACTATACTTGTCAGAACTGCTAAATAGATTACATTAGCATGACGAGGCCTTCGAGTACGCTAGTCAGTTATTTGTATATTATTCCCGCTGCATGGTCGTCATGGCAACGGTATGGTTATCATGGTAACGGACTGATCGCTGCAATGTCACCTTGACGGGGCTGCCGGTAACCGTAGCAGCGGAGGCAGAACTAGCGGTAGTAACGGGCCGCGGAGTGCCCTGGACTCCGGCGACGGAGGGCCCTGGCAGGGTCATGAAGGAGGCCGTCATGTCCGCGACAGTCTGAAAACAGCAAATGGATTAGCTATAAAATGACGCTCACTTGAACGCGAGTAACTTAGTTATTTGAGAGAAAATTTTGAATGAAAGTATGTAACGTTGGGCTATTGCTGCATCGTTGATATCGAAGATTCTAATACAGACTAAGAAGAGCTGATTCTCCATTGGTGTACATGTGTGAATCTACAAATGAAAACGCGGCTATACTGAATGCGGCGGAAAGAATTCATTCTCTACGACAGTAGAGAGTTGATTATACAGTTTTAGTCTCCCTTTTTAACCATAGCTGCAGTCTTCTACGTTACGAGTCATAAATTGTGGAGCAACCTAGAATTATATGGCGAACGCCTACTCCTCGTGTTAAATGCATTCTCACTAGATGGCAGGCAAAGTAAAAAACAAGTAGACAACACTTACAGAATCGAGTGGAGAAATATTTAGAAACAGTACCAAAAACCTTTTCTTCCCAAACCAGAGTTGATTAGACAGGATTGCCCGCAGTGCTGCCTGTAGGACAGCCTGGTGCAACGCGACCTTGACTAAAGAGCAACAGTGCTCATTGCTGTTTGTGGCAGTGTTGTGGTGTGTCGAGAATGACTCACCTCAGCAGCAGAACCACTGCCTGGCAATGATGGCTGTTGGCCACAAGCGACCGAGGCCGGCTTCTGTTGGGGCGGTGCTGAAGGCCCCTGCTGCCGAGTGGTGGCAGGGGCTCTGATTGGAGAGGAGGAGGTGGCAAGGGTGTCTTCCTTTTTTTGCTGCTGTAAGTCCTCTAACGCCATTCTCAGCTGGGATGCTTCGCTGCGGCAGCTCTCCAGTTCGTTCTGGAAAAGGACGTCGAAGCACTCAGTGTTATGCCTTAGCAACACGACGCCAAGTCGTAATCTTGTGAAAACATCAAGTTTCGTAAATACGGAACTCCGATTGAAAATTTTGCAGCCGTGCAACGATCGCTTCGCATGTAGGATACTGCACAAAATAATTGTACGTGGTCGTTCTTGAAAGAAATGAATACTGAAATATTCCAACTTCTACTGTTGCTAGCAGCGAAGCTATAGCATGCGCTCAACCAAGACCGACTAAAGGTACAGGCATGAACATTGCTGTTGTGACGTTGCGCTAGTGTGTGAACCTTAGCAATCAGGAATAGAATCTGAGTTTGACGTATACAAAATTATTGGAAATTGGCTCAGCAGAGTTGCAGTTCATTAATACTGCAATTATTGAGATTGTTCACAGCACAAGTTGAAGTAGCATCGATTAGGCAATCATTCATTATTAGGTGATTTGGTCACAGAAAATGTAGCATAACTATCAACTCATCCTAACCTTTTGGCTCATCCTGATCTGTGTAGTACCAAGTAACACCGCTAATAGTTATTATTTAATACAGATATCGGCCTAGCGTCTGTACCCGGATTAACTACAAACTGTTAGCGAAAAGGTGTTACTTAATAATGTACAGAATGTCATTTTATTACAATCGCACAACGTCGTCTCCCTCCTGATATCGCGTATTGGGAGAAATGCACGCACCACGACACCCTTGAGCCTGGCGTTTTCATCTTCCACGAGGATGATCTTGAGGTCGCGTTCCTCCAGCACCCGCTCCTTGTCCAGGGCAAGTTGCCGGGATAGCCGAGAAACCTCGGCCTGAAGACAATGATTAGGCTTAGATGTAAGATGAGACTTTTTCATATGAAGAAGCCAGGTTAAAAATAAAAAAATTGAAAAGCTTGAATTGCCCAATCAATCAGCCAATATGAGATTCAAATCAATTGCTTGATGCCATAAAATGTAAGGCTTTGCATAACTTAGTTATCATAAGTCTCTTTTTACAGAATTGAATCGGGTACAGACTGTGAATACGCGCAAATCCCATTACCTGCTTCTCTGCAATGGCCATCTTCTTTTCCTCCTCCATCTTGAGATGCAGGCCTTTGATGTCCTCTTTTTTCTCTTCAAGCGCTCGTCTTCTCACTTCCTCCACCTCCTCCGCCTTCGTCTTCATCAACACCTCCCGCCACTGGACGAAGGCCTCTAGCAGCGCGTCCACGGCACTGCTCACGCCTTCGCTCAGCGGCCTCTCGGGACTGCCGGTAGATGGCCCTGCTGACAAACTCAAGTCCAGTCTGCGCTGTATGATGCCCACTACGTGCAGAGCCGTCAGCTCGGCTTCATGACTCAGCCGCGCACGGTGCTGAGGAGACAACTCCTGCTGGGCAACTTCGCAACGTCGTTTGAGATCCGCAATTTCTTTCTCGAGAGCAGATCTGATGGTCGAAAAAGAGGACTCCACCTTTATGATATCGTCCCTAAATTTTTCTACCTCCGCAGTCCATTTTTTCTCCTTCGTTGACAAGGTCTCCCTGAATTGCGAGTCCTTCTCATCTAACAAGCTCTTATAGCGGTTGATGAGCTCCATCGTTTGCCGTTCGTTGTTTATTCTGTTCAGTTCAATTCTTTGCAAAAGGTCGCTATCGTGCTTCTTCTTTTGTTCCGTCAGTTTAGTGGCCAATAGAGCGTCTTGCAAGTGCTTCATCTTGTCGATCTCCTGCTCGTATTTGCCCTTGGTCTGGCGCATTTGTCGCTCTAGTTCTTCCTGCCACTTGCGCTCAGCATCTTCTCTAATCTTCTGTGCATATTCATCTCTCTCCCGCTCCAATCTCTCATCCAGCTGAGTGTCAGACGCTTGCTGTATTGTAGTTCTTAACGACTCCAGTTCTTCAGTCATCTTGGCCTTACATTCCTCTGTCACACGACTGCTAACCTCGAACTCCAAGTTCTGCTTCTCCTCCGCAAACTGTTGCTCAAGCTTGCACCTCTCCGAGGTAACAGCCTCTTCGAGGGCGGCTGTCTGGGCCATCATGTTGGACTCCAGTGCTTCTCTCAAGGCATCTCCTATGGCAGCCTGCCCTCGTTCCCTCTCAGCCTCCACCGCCGTCTCTAAGGCTTCTTGCTGCCGTGCACGCTCGGCAGCAACGGCTTCCTCGACGGCTGCCCGCTGCCGAGCATCCAACTCGTCCCGCAGGCGGCTCATCTCATCATCCGGGCTACTCACGCGCTCCATTTTCTCAGTAGCGGAGGTGATGCGCCGGAAGCGGCTTTTGAGAGCTTCCACAGCACAACGCTTCTCCTCGAGCAGAGATTTGCGAAGCTCCTCCATCCTCTTCTCGCCGGTCGCCTCCATGTTGGCTTTCTCTTGTCTCCACGCCTCTCGAGCCTCTTTCATCGTGTCTTCAGCCACCGCTCGAGCCAAGCTGAGGGTTTCCTCCAGTTGAACATCTCTCTCATTCCTCAAAACACTCAGAGCTTCCTCAGAACGGGTCTTCTCGTCGAGAAGGTCATCCGCGGCCAGCTTCTTGATGGAGACGATGTCCCCCTCAAGTCGTTTTACCAACACCTGGTGTTGCTCGATCAGCGATGCCTGCTCGGCTTCCAACTTCTCTTGCGTCGAGTGAGCTTCGTCAAACAGCCGTTGGTGAGCGTCTTTCGATTCGGCGAGTTGGTCTCTCAGCATAGCCATCTCGGCTTCATGGTCGGCCTTGACAGAGGATAGCTTCGCATTCAAAGACTCTTCCAAACTGATGAAATAATACAAAATAAAAAATATTACATTATGGGGGGGGGGGGGGGGGTTATATTTTTGAATAAGGAATGTAACAAATTTGCACACCAATATCCGGTATCCGATTTTTTCAAATATAAATAGTAGAATTAAGGCAAGTCGTTGGATTTGAGGACCTTTCAAGTTTACCATTCAACTTCGGATATTAAACATTGCGTACTTTATTGTCGAAGATTCTTATGCTTATTAACGCCATAAAATTGACCAGGAAGTTAATAAAACTTTGTTTTTAGGATTTGAGGATACAAGGAGGGAGATGCAGATTCATAACACACCCATCGAATGGAAGGGTCTACCTTTAAAAATAAAGCCAGCACACCATTTAATGGTGTGATTGTAGACGAGTGACTAGACTAGACAAATCAGGTCTCACTTGTTGCTGGGAAAGTATCAAAACAGAGTGTCATTCTTTACAGAATCCGAAATGGACTCAAAACTTCAAGTATTTTCTACAACAGCCTTATTCGTCCAATTCTGACTAACAGTATTCAGGCTTCCACCAACAAAAAATAAACTAAAACCACAATCTTTCTTAGCCAAAAGCATGTCATTAGAACACACCACATGATAGCAGACGCGAATATTCTTAATCATTAACTTTTCTGTTGCAGTGTTGGTTTACAGAGCATTAAATAAGTCGACATACATTGACAACGATTTTTTCATTAAAAATAACCCTATGTATAAACAACTTAACAATACGGATTTGCAAATTCACCGTAATTCAACACAGTCACGGCTGTTTATAAAATACAGAGCTGTTAACAATTAGACTTCGATTGCTGTAGATATCAGATCGAGCAGCAGTTTAGGCACCTGTAACCTAAAATTACACCTGTTTGAATTGGTACGCGCAAAATTCTAGAACTGTAATTTACTTCCGCTATTCAGTTTACCTAATTGATTATTTGCTGTTCATCAGTTCCCTATTAGGTAGCAGCTATGCTATGGCCCGCTATACAACAAAAAACCTTCACGTATCTTCGAAATCAATACAAAATCCATCAACGTTCTACCCGCCACCGCACACTACGACCATTGTTACCCATGAGTACTTGTGGATAACTCGCTACTTGAACAAGCTGTTCCCCACCACCTGCTTCCACTCCATGCACAAACCCATCAGCTTCTCTCCACCGTCATACCTCCCTTCCCCATTCTTCACTTTGTATCCAACTCCGTCATTTCAGTGCCCCAGTACCACCATATTGAATTGACATCCAAAGCTGCTATGAAAAGATCAAGATTGGGGGACTCATCTTCACCGAGGCCTCAACGCGAGTCATCGCAAGCTTCTCTGCAGGGCACGAAAATAATCGATTCTGGTAGGTTCTCTCACCTTCGTGTGCGAAAAAGCGATCTTGTAGCGGTTAGGTGAAATGAACACTTCAACTCTAATATACAAGCACGCTGATGCGTTCAGATACAACGATTTAAACGCAGCTGGTTTTAAACAGCTTTATATAGTGTGGCGTTTTCCGGGTTTGGGTATCGGGAAGACAACTTTTCGCCATTGATCAGAAAAAATGAGTTTAAATATATTGTTAAACACTTTTGATAGATACTCAAGAGCAGCGTTCAGGAACAGATATCGTGCAGCGAGACAATGCCCCCCAATAAAAAGAGCTCGACTACATGTCGAATGCGCACTTGGCGCTCACATCAGGCTGCCATAGAATCGGGGCCCTGAGGGAATGCGCTAATGCGCCGATCATCCCCCTTAAAAGCTCACTTCGAGACCATAAGGGGCAAGACCGCTTTTTCTTTCCAACACGGAAGGATGCAGAAGGCTCTAATTCCAAGTTCAGACCCTGCGCGGCTGTGTCCTCAGCGCGTCACGGACGGGTATTCTTGCTCGCGTCCGTGATCTCGTCTTAACAGATGGCACGCGAGGTACCCCGCAGTCACTGCATTGTTAGTAGGAGCGGTCCACAGGCTCCATTCACAAACTGTTGTCGGGATTCCCGAGCGACACGACTCAGTGACAGTACTAAATTCGCCTTCGGACTCTGGACAGGCTTGCTCCAGAGTCAAGCAGGATCGCTTCAACCCCTCACCGACGGGGCGATTTTGAACGCTTTCCAGGCGTTTGGCACTTTCCGAAGCAGGACGGAGATCCTCTCATTTAGGGCCCACTTCTCTTCCTGTTTCGTGGCCCCTGCGCCGCCGGTGGCACAGAAAACTCAGCAACCCTAGAAGGGGGTCGCGCGGGGTTCCTCTCGTGGCGAAAGCGCTCGACGCGCATCTTTCAGTGATCGCTCTGTTCCTGCCTTGTGCCATGCAACCCCAAGGGAAGCATGGAGGCCCCGGTACCTCACATACGGGTTCGGGGGCCTGCCCCTCCACTACCTCAAGGGACAAGAGACGTAGCCAGAATGGTCCAGGCAATGGGGGTCGTGGAGAAGGTCGGGGAGGCTCAGCAGCCAAACGACTCCTCCTCCCCCGCTCCAAGACCTCAGGTGACTACGGAAAGCAGGACCGCTCCCTTTCCCGTAAGTACTGACGCTTTCCCGGCGGCCCACCGGTGTCGCCTAGCACACGGAAGCTAGTCCAAGCCTTTGGTCAAACATATCCTTTCTAAAGGTCTCTCTTGGAGATGGGCGCCACGACACCCTCCTCTCGATTACAGTATCGCAACGACAACACGAGGGCGTTCTGTCAAAACCCTCGAGTTAGACTTCCTGCGCAAAGGCGTAGTCACGGCGGGGCCCAGACAAACAGTTTTCGTATATTTTATCTTTGCGGTCCCCATGGCTTCGGGAGGGGATCACCTATTGATCAACCTCTCAGAACTCAACAAATGTATCCCGGTAACAACGTTTCGAGTGTCCAACCCACAACGAATACGAGTAGAGCTGAAGCCCCCTCTCTGGTTCACCAAGTTGGACACCAAGGACGCTTTACCGTACGGACCAATTCATCCCAGGTTCCAAAAGTTCCTGGCCTTCAAACTACGAAGCTAATGGTACTTTTTCTCGGCCCTCCCATTCGGCCTCAAACTGGAACCAAAATTTTTACATCGATCGCGAAGCTACGTCTTCACTTGTTCCACCAGCAAGGGATAGATGCGGCCTTCTACATCGACGACTGGCTGCTCCAGGCACCGCCAGCACATCAATGCCGGCGCAACACCCAGATTGCCTGCGACCTTCCACCTGGGGAAGTCTATTCTGGAACCCACCCAGCAGTTCGACTTCCTGGGGATAACACTCAATGGAGAGGCGGGCCCATCGCCCCGACCTCACAGCACATCGACCGCCGCAGGGACATGGCCACGGAGATGCTTACCCGCAGAACGCTCTCGCTTCAACAGCATCAGAGTTCTCTCGACCTTATGAATCTCCGAACACCTTAACTACGACACGCTCACCACTTCCTTAACGAAGTGGTGCTAGCAGCACGATTCCTGCGCCTATCCAGCGAGCCTAGCCATTTCAACAATCCCTGCCAACAATCCCTGCGAGGCTTTCCTCCGCTCCCACGTCCCGTTCGTAATGCCTCCACTGGAGCACTTCCTGTGGACGGACGCATCGGACGAAGCGCGTGGGCCGTATGCTGCAGCGACAAGCTGTCTTGGGGCCGCAGGTCGCAATTGGAACGCATTCTTCATATTAAGTCGAAGGAATCGCCGGTCATCGTACATACGCTGCGGGCACGAGCTCATTGGCACCACACTGCAGTCCGTGTGTTGTCCGACAAGATGGCGGAGGTAGCCATGGGGAACCACTTGAGCTCCAGCAAGGCCCCGGCGTTGCAGAAGTTCGGAGCACAGCTCCTGCAGATCCTCCAGCGCCGTCGCCTCTTACTTCTCGCGACCTACCTTCTCGGATCGCAGAACGTCTGGGCCGATCAGCTCTCACGCCTCCTACCAGTAGGAACGGAGCGGACGCGGACGCCTCAAGGCTTTGCCGGCCTCTCTAAACTGCACGGTACTAGATTAGAGTGTCAAGGTTTTCTAGTGCACTGGAGTCAATGTCCTTCAGACACCGAACGTCAAACCATCAGCCAGCGCTGCATCAAGTCATCGACAAATCATTGTCAGTTTCCGGGATTGTTTCGACTTACGGCATGCTTAGGTCACTACTGTTTACAGGGATATAGGGAGAGGTCACAAATGTGTCCTACTCAAAGTGAGCAAAGAAAACTGTGGTTCTCCGGGATGGAGGAGTCTATCGGTAAGTAAGATTAAGTATGATCAATTCACAACAGATCAAATATCAGCTAGGAGGCTAATTTCTCGAAGGTAGCTGAGAAGCGGTCCGCACTGAATTGCCTCTGAGAGAACTCAGTAAGCATTAGGCGGAGTATATTAGGAAGGTCCAGGAACCGGCTCTTGGGGAAGTATGGGCACTCTGACAAGACATAGGCTATTGTAAAAAGGATTAGACAGTCCATGCAGTATGGAGGTGGCGACGCCTCCATTAGGTGTCTGTGCGTTAGTCTGATATGTCCAATTCTCAATCGGCATAGAGTTACCTCAGTCTGTCGAGATCGGCTGCTTGAAGAGACCCAAAGTGTGGGTGTGTCTTTAATAGTACTAAATTTATTTCTCATAAGAACATCAGACTATTTCATGCTCCATTTATTTCGCACAGCTCTTAATCGCTGGGTAAAACTCTTGATATGGGAGTGGACGTTGTTCTGCTGGGTCAGGCGCCGCTTAGTCCGCCCGCTCATTGCCCACCACCCCAGAGCGAGCACGGAACCCAGCATAAACAAACGTTCTTGTTTCTGCAGAACAATCGCACACGCCAGCGCAAGATTGCTGAAACGACAGGGTGGCCATTGTTGAAGATCTCCAGGGTTTGAAGCGCACTGAGCGAATCACTAAAGATTGAGATATTGGCATCTGGAAGAGTATCAGCCGCCAAAAGGGCATCGGCAATGACCGTGAGTTCAGCAGTGAAAACTGACGCTGATGGCGGGAGTTTCCTAGTGACGACGCGCCCGGAGGGCACCGCAGCACAGCCCACAGCATCGTCGTCTTTTGATCCATCAGTGAAGATATGCAAGCTACCAGCGTGTGGAGTCTCCGCATGAGCTATAAAAATAGCTCAAAGATTTTGGGAAGAAACATCTGCTTTTCGGCCAATAAAATAGTGAGGGCAGAGCATATTTTCTGGTATACGCCAGATGGGAATAGCATCTCGCGGGAGAGGGTCCACCATGATGTGTGGTAGTCCAAGCTCAGCAGTGAGGAGTTCGATGCGTTTTGAGAAGCTCGAGGAATCAGCAAGATTGGGAAGGCGCTGTCGGATTGTGGTACCCGTAAGGGGAGGTGGGGCGAGCGAGAACACGGCAATAAAATTGAAGGTCATTTTGTTCTCGTCGCATGGCAAGACTAGGCTCACCAGTTTCACACAAAAGGCTGACAATAGGGGAGGAGCGGAAAGCTCCAGTACGAGCGTAAATGGCGGCATTGGGAACTGGTTCTAGTGTTTTGAGAACATTTGAATTCGCGGAGCCATAGACCACGCCACCATAGTCCAGTTTGGACCAGATGAAAGCGCGTGGAAGGCGTAGTGATGTTATTCTATCTGCAGCCCAGATAAAGTGTGATGCGATCTGAATAATGACAAATCGCTGTAAGCAGTCTATCTTAAGCTGCTGCATGTGGTACTTCCAGGTTAGCTTCTGGTCGAATATTAGTCCTAGAAAGCGGACTGTAGGTAGGAAAGGAATCATTTCTCCAGAGAGTCTGAGGTCTGATTCCGTGTGTTTGCGAGACCGATGGATATAAGTGTACATGTTTTGCTTGTAGATATTTTAATGCCTCGAGATTTTGTCCAGGCAACCACCTGAGCAATTGCACTCAGTAGTTGACGTTGCAGTTGGGACACAACTGGCGCCGATGCGTATAACATGAAGTCGTCAACGTACGTGACCCATTCACGGAGGGAGAGATCACCCCCGTGATCTCAATAATGGCAATCGCGAATAGAGTACACGAAAGAACGCTACATTGGGGACACCATCATTTTGGGTATGAGGACGCTACCTTGGAGACACCATCATTTTGGCAATGTACGTTCGAAAGGTGATAACCGATTTTAACACGGAAGACTCTCCGCCGGAGGAGAGTGACTAAGTGACCCCAGAGTTCCATCAGGTGGATCTCTCGGAGGATGCCATAGCGCCAGGTTGTATCATATGCCTTCTGAAGGTTAAAGAAAACGCAAACAGTGTGTTGCTTGCGGTCCAAGGCCCCTTAGATGAGTCACAACGCGTAATAATGCGTCTTACGCTGATGCATCTTTCGAAATCCGAATTGTAATGGAGAGAGGAGTGAGTTCGCTTCTAAGTGCCGAGTCAGTCGGACATTCACAATCTTCTCCAGAACCTTCGCTACACACGAGGTAAGGGCTATAGGGCGGTAGCTGGTCAATTCATCGGAGGGCTTGCCAGGTTATGGGAAAGACAGAACCACTGCCTCCCTCCACCAATCGGGATAGGAGTGGGTAGACCAGACTGCATTGTAAATTAGACACAAGTAGAAGAGTGCAGAGGGGTGAAGGTGTCGGAGCATCTCGTAGGAGATTTGATCTTCACCAGGAGCGGAAGGGTTGGAGGTGCGAATTGCACCAAGGATTTCGCGTACCGTGATAGGTTCATTGTAAGGTATAAGGGAATTTAATGAAAAATCCAGATAATTTTGTTCTGCAGTACGCTTTGGGATATGGAAAACCGGACTGTACCCAGAATCAGACCTGACAGAGGAGTAGTGTGTTGCAAAGAGTTCAGAGACTTATTGCGGATCGGTGTGGGTCATTCTCATCATCCTTAGGGTTTGGGGAGGGGGGAGAACAGTACTTTTCAGACATTTTTTGTATGAGGGACCACACTTAAGACGTGGATTGTGTTCCCATTAATACACGATACGAAGTTTTGCTATGATTCTCTTCGAGATAGGAAGCATGTATTTCGTGCTTTTGCAGTTTCTCGCCTAAACGTAATTATATCTGCTACTGCTTTGGTCCGCCGGTATATAATGAATGCACGCTTCCTTTGTCGTAATGCTATTTCACACAGGTCACTTCACCAAGGTGTCCTAATTTTACGTGGTGTTCCCATGAGTATAGGAATGCTGCAATCTGCAGCGTGAAGGAGGGTACTATCAAAGTTTTCAACCATCTAGTCACAGTATATATCCTGAGGTGGGAGAGGTGTTGTTGTATAAGCATTGAACGATTGCCAGTTGGCTTTACGCATCATGTATCGGCGAGCGGTAGAAGTATCTTCAGAATGGAAAGTAGTGATGGTGGTTGGGAAGTGGTCAACTCCCGTAGGGCTCCTCCAGCACTTGCCAGGCAAGGTCTGGGGAGAGGTTTGGGGAGCAGAAGGATAAGTCAATAGCCGATAACGAGGTTGTCTGGGTATGGAAGTGCGTCGGTTCGCCAGTATTAAGGAGTGCAATATCAGAAGACAGAAAGAATGCTCTACGTAATGTTAAACACTCCCAGAGGGGGTGTTTAACATTAAGATCACCTCAAGAAGGTAAGGCACAGGAAGTTGACCAACCAGGTTAGTAAGAAGTGCGCATGAAGTTAGTTCATTGGGGGAAATAGGTTACAAATAGTAACGGGGCGTTTGAGGCCCACTCTGTAGGCCTGAGCTTGCAGAGTTGTTTGTAGAGGGATTGGAGTGCATGTGATAGTTTGATTTACTATTGTAGCCAGGCCAATGCCCGGTCGAGCATCGGCAGTAAACGAGATGAAGTGGGCTTTATACCCACTGGGAAAATATGGTCTGTACAGCTCCAAGAGTTTCCTGGAGACAAACTACCATTGGATTACATGTTTGGGTTAGTTTCAATAGTTCAGCATTGTCAGCACGATATCCTCTAATGTTCCACTGATGGACGAGGGCATCAGACATCGTGGTTAAGGTTAGAAAAATTCGACCGCACTCTACGAGTATCGCTGGAGCTTCTCTTGTGGCTACGAGTCAACGAAGGATCATTTCTGTTTGGATCATCATCGTCCAGGTTGGAGCCAGTGCGCTTATCGCTGGTAAGCGGCAAGCGAGTTTTTCCGGTTTGAGGCGATGATCGGGTAGGGTGGGTATCACTCAATATTGTGTTAAGCTCATTTTACTTAGGAATATAATCTGGAGCGGCTAAGCGAGGTAGAGACGAAGGGGCATTTGGTGCCTTAATAAAGACACCAGAATGACATCTGTGTTGAGAAGTAACCAGGCTAGTCTGCGCGGTTACCAAGGAAATCTTGGTTTGGCTTGGAGTAAGACGAATTTAAGCGTTGGTGACAGATCCCGGGCTTTAGTCTGCCGTATCAGGCAAGGAGCGTGTTGAGGTGGCAGTGTTTCTTCATGTGGTGCTGCCTCCAATAAAGGCAGGTCGTCGTCCAGATTCAGGTCTGGGACTGTCATTGCACGTCGATCAGCAAGTGATGAACGGGGCGAGGTGGGAGTGAGGGAAGGTATCTCCGACGGAATTTCAGAGTTTCCGGACAGTACGAATGACTGTCGTCGTGGGTTTTCTCGATTTCAAGGAGGATGAAGGGCATCTTGTTGTAGGTTAAAAGGAACTCTGGTTACAGGTGTTCCCGCTGTCACTGCAACAAAGCTAGCAAGCGGTCGGATAAATTTGGCGGTTACTTGTCTCTTGGCTTCGGGGTAGGAAAGACGTTCTCTAGCTTGGACAGCGAGTATCTCCTTTTCGAGTCTGTAATAGAACTATTGCGTAATGACGCAGGGTGGTCCTCTGAATAGTTTGCGCATTTAGCAGGTCGGCCACAATTGTGGCCATGTGCGTCCTTACCACAGCGGAAGCATGTACTTTTTATGTTCCTCTATCGGCAGGCGTCACTTCCATGACCAAGCTATAGGCAATTGAAGCAGCGTCTGGGATTAGGGATGTATTCTCGAACCGAGCACTGTGTCCAGCCAATGCGGACATCAGGTATCACAGAGCAAAACGTGAAGGTGAGGATGTGGACACTAATGTAGTCCTCAACTCCACTTCGCCGTCGTTTCGCTCAGTATATCTCGGTGACTCGCTGATCTGCGAGTTCAGTAAGAATATCGTCGGCGGAGTGGTTTGGTCTGTTTTTATAGTAGATAGTTCCTTGTATCATGTTGAGAGTAAGGTGCTAATCAACTTTTATATGAACATTTTTTAGTTGTTTTAGGTTCTGAATGTTCCTACTTTGCTCTTCATCTTTCACCTCTACCAGGAGGGAGCCACTCTCAAGCTCACTGATGCGCTTCGGGGGTCCCCCAAGTGCAGCGCGGAGTTGTCCATTAGTTTGTATAGTATTAGTATCGGCCAGGTTCTCTCCCGAGATTGCCTTGACTGTGAAGAACTTAGTAAAGTTTTTATTTGGGAAGAAATTTCCAAGTATTTTCTGATTTTCAGTGTATCGTTCATGGGGTCGTACACGATTTCGGCGGCTTCTCCCGGGCTTTCGTCCGGGAGCAGCATGTACCGCACCCGCGTCACGGTCGTGTGTCTTGTTCCCGTCTTGTAACCCAAGTCCACTCCACCAGAAGTAGGGGAAGGCTGCTGTTGACTAATCATCTCTCCATCATGCAGCCTGGGATGGAGGGGGTTTACGTCCACTAAGTGGGCGCGACCGCCAGGTGATGGCGGTGATAAAGCGCGTCCAAAAGATGGTGACGCTGATACGTCGTTATATTGCGATAACCGATGTTGTTGTTGTGATAGCCGTTGTTCATAAGAGTTGTCCAATAGAGAAGTCTGGGTCGTCACTATTTGCTGAAATTCTATTGAAGAATCTATGAGAGTTCCAGGGAGCCCCCTCAACATGCCTACGCCCACCCTGTAGCGCATATAGCAAGTGTTTTCTGGCTCTTTCAACGAGCACAACTAGTGAGCTATGTGAGGTTCGTTTCCCTGCAACACAGTATTCCGATGGTTAAGCAAGACCTTCCAACAACTCTACCCCAGCAACGGGTTCGCTGAAGGTTGTCCCACCCCCCGGTCCACCACATCGCAGAGGCCTGATGCAGTCATATCTTTCACAGCGTTAGCGGTCAACTTTGCTACTTTGACCACCTTGATAGTTGGTGAGTATAGATTCAAGAAAACATGCAGGAGGAGAAAAAAAAAAGGGAAGCAAGATGATAACAAACATTGAGTTATTAATAAAAGTAGGACATAAAGAAAGAGAAATGCTCAAAATGAAAATGACAGCAAAAGCTGTAGGAAAACGAAGAAGATAAATGGTACCAAAAACGAAAGTAAAAAAAGAGGGATATTGACAGATACAGACACTTGGACGCATCCCTCAAAGAGGGGGGTGGCTGACGGCAAGACGCACCTCACACCCTCATACGCTCACACTCACACAACTTGGCTTTTTTGTGCTGAAGGGTCCGGCCGGTAACCCTGCAACACACACTCCGGGTCACGAGCGCGGTCCGAAGATCCGTTGTCAGCAGCAAGGCCCAACGGTTATTACTGGTTTACCCCCGCCACGTCATAATAACCGGCCCCCCCCACGACCATCCCGAATACGGGATGCCATCAGAGCAGCGTCAAAATCAACCAATCTCCACTCACGCCTGTTCATTGCACGCTCTCTCGCTACTTCCACATTCATGTCTCTCCTCCCTAACGCCTGCTTCACCCCATCCATCCACCCAAACTTCGGTCTACCTCTAGGCCTGCGACCAATTGCCTCCGTCTTCATCACCCTTCTTACTAATCTCCCTTCATCCATCCTCTCAATGTGCCCGAACCATCTGAGAACACGTGAATGCACTCTGTCCGCCAACTTTTTCACCATCCCCGTTCTGATTCGAACCACGTCGTTGGTGATCCGGTTTCTCAGCATTACTCCAGCCATGCTCCTCAAACATTCCTTCTCGAAAATATTCAACATTCTTCTCTCCATTGCTCTCAACGCCCCCCCCCCAAGTCTAAGCTCCGTAGAGCACAGTTGGGACAACAACACCCTCATACAGCCCTCTCTATGCTTCCATCCCCAACGTCCTACACCCAACACTTTACATCCCTCCTTCACTCGCGCCGTCACTTCAGTTTCCACAAGTTCAGTCATCTCCACGTGGAAGCTCAGATACTTAAAACACTGAACTTCCTCCATGAGCTCTCCATTTAGGGGGACACTAATTTTGCTCGCATCGATAATCCTCGAGAATCTCATAATTTCACTGTTACCCACGTTCATTCGAAGCTCCCTCCTCTCACAAACTCTTCCAAACTCAGACACTAGCCTACATAGCAGGTCCTCTCAATCCGCAACCAGGGTCGTATCATACGCAAATAGAAACGGGCTCAACTGCCAACTCCGCCCATTCGCTTCCATCAGCTCCAAGCCACAACCCAGCACACTCGCGTTCACTCCCCTGACCCCTCCATCCATATAGAGGTTGAACAGCCATGGAGACATCACGCAGCCTTGTCTCAGTCCCACTTTTACAGTGAACCAATCACTCACCTCGCTTCCCACTCAAATACATGCTCGGCTGCCTACATAGAAACTCTGCACTGCTTCCAACAGATTTCCACACACTCCACACAAACGCAACACCCTCCACAGCGCTTCCCTGTCAATTCTGTCGAATGCCTTCTCCAGATCCATGAAGGCCCAGAACACATCCTTTCCCTTTGCAAGGTTCTTCTCACAGACCTGTCTCACAGCAAAAAACTCATCGGCACACCCTCTACCACACCTGAAGCCACACTGTTCCTTTCCAATTGCGCATTCCGTTGAGTCTCTAATCCTTTAGATCTGCACTCTCCCATACAACTTACCAAACACACAAAACAGACTGATGCCTCTCGAGTAGCAGCATTCATTTTTATCTCCTTTGCTCTCATATAGCGGAATGATGCAGGCACTGCGCCACTCAATCGGTACTGCCGCAAAACACAAGTTAAGTAGCCTCTCCAACCATTCGACAATCGTTACTCCACTCTCCAACCACTAGGTCGCAACGCCATCCAAACCAGGGGCTTTCCCTGCTTTCATCACCTCCACCGCATCCTGCACCTCTTCCCTGGTAATGTCCGCCACAAGTCTTTCTCCCAAAACGGACATCCGAGCACCACCACCCACGGCCACAATGTCTACCTCTCTGTCATCCTCGACATTCAACAACTCATCGAAATACTCGGCCCACCTCTTCCGTACATCACCACTTTACAACAACAACCGGCCGTTTTCATCTTTCACCACTTCCATCTTTCCGGCCTCTCTCATACTCACCCTCTTCACCTCTTTCCAGAACATCTTTTTGTTCTCCTCAAAATTCTGGCACAACCGTTTGCCACACCTGGCATCAGCGTCCCTTTTGGCTCTCCTCTCTACCCGCTTCACCTCGTTTCATCGCTGTTTATAGCTTTCATACGCCACCACCGACTTCACCTGCAACCACTTCTCAAACGTTCCTCTTTTCCGTGCCACCGCCAGTTTGACCTCCTTGTTCCACCAATCGCTACCTTTCCTTCTGCACCCGCCCACACGACGAGCACCACACACATTCTTAGCACATCTCAGCAACGCATCTCTTAACGTCTCTCATTCTTCCTCCACATCTCTCAGGTCCTGTCCTCTCACGTTGTCATACTCTTCCCTCAACGCCTGCTGGAACTCCTCGGCTCTACTTCTCACATTCAGTTCACTCCCACTACCTCTTTTCCTCTCAGAGAAGATTAAGGGAACTGAATTTCTTCACCCTCGAAAAACGTAGGCATCGAGGACAGCTAATTGAAACCTTTAAAATCCTGAAAGGCTTCAATAACGTGGAGTACAAAAACCTCTTCACGCTAAATGACCACCCCACCAAGAATCACTGGCTAAACTCCAACCAAAGAGATTCAACACCCGACCCTGCGGTGACCTGATGACTTACAAAATCATCAACGTCTGGAATAGACTCCCGCCGGCAGTGACTGCGAGCGAATCAGTTGAGACTTTCAAGCGTAGGCAAGACCGGATCCTCCCTGAACTCGACTATCAGTGATAGTAGCAAAGGCATTTAGGACGGACTGGAGAGCTAAAGGAGCGGGGGGCAGCTAGCGGGATCTGCACTGTGTAGCAGCCCCCAACGCCCCACTGGCATCTCAAACCCGGCTGCGGAGATGATGGGAACAGCCCTGGAAGCAATGACTAAGGGAAACGCAACCCTCGTGCAGCGCACGTGGGTCGAACGGGAAACCCCCTGTGCTACCCCCAGAAAAGTCAGCATCCACAGCTACGACCACCACACTAGCCCCACACAACACATCGGACAGAATGGGTCAGGCAATAGGCCGACCCGCGAGTAGCTGGCCACCTGCCCGTGGTGAGAGAGGCTAACCTGTATCGCCTTACGATACAGCGAACCAAGCGCCAGCGCAGTGTGACAGGAGAGAGTCCTGCCCTAATATACCGGTCTCTGGTTGGGCAGGGACAGTCTATTTAAAGGCCTCCCGCTACACTGCTCCCCACCCGTTCAACATCAGGGTGGGGGGGTAGAGATGAAGTCCCACGATGGTTACAAAACCAAGAGGATGCTCTGCAGCACACAAAAGCTTTTTTGGGGTCTGTGTCACTGGAGAGTTACAAACGGAAGTCCCCCCTGGGGGGACTCCGAGAGGTTCACTGCAACGCAAATTGAAGGATGGGCAGATATTGCTTCTTTGGATCTCTAGTTCCTTGTGACTCCTTGTGACTCCTGCTCCCACTCTTTTGTTGCCCTTCCACCTCTGCTCCACTCTTAATACACCTTCCACCAGCAGATGGTTAGACACTCCTCCACTATCCCCTCTCAACAACCGCACATTCAACAGCCTCCCCACCACTCTCCTCGATATCAGCACAAATCCATCAGCGCTCTCTCCACCACTGCACCACGGGCCATCCTTACCCACGTGTACTTGTGGATGTCTCGCTTCTTGAACAAACTCATCCCGATCACCAACTCATCCTGCTACATACACAGACCAATGGGGTTTTCTCCACTGTCATTAGTAACCGGGAACGTCAGTACATCCTTTCACATTCTCCACCACTACATCTCCAACTCTCACATTAAGGTCACAAAGTACAACTTCATTGAATTAACCTCCAAAACTCCCAATACACTCACTCAGGTCAGTCCGGAATTGCTCCCTCTCCTCTTCACTTCTCTCACTGCCAGGTATGTAAGCACTCACAAATGCCCATCTTTCTACGCCTAGCTTAACTTTCACCAACATCAATCTTGAGGACACCTCTTTCCATTCGGTAATGCTACTAGCCAACCAATCACTCAATATCAAGACGACACCTTCTCGTGCCCAACCATCCTCCACACCAGACTTTCTTTCACTTACCACACCTAAAAGGCGACTAAACGGGGCGGAGCGAAGGGGCTAGGAATCCCGTTCTCTGTAAAACCTTTCCTCGAAGACGGCAAGACGAGCGGGGGGAGGAGAGGCACACGCCTCTCCGAACCCTATTGTTAGGGTCGCTGAATGTGCGTGGCTGTATTAAGAATGATGCTAAGAGGAGGGAGATTGGTGAGATGTTTATGAGAAGGAAGTTTGATGTGTTGGCGCTGAGTGAGACGAAGTTGTAAGGAAAGGGCGAATGTGAGTTTGGTGTGGTAAGTGGAAGAAAGTCTGGTGTGGAGGAAGGTGGGGCACGAGAAATGTGGTCTTGATATTGAGTGATCGGTTGGCTAGTAGCGCATTCGAATGGAAGAAGGTGCCCTTAAGATTGATGTGGGTGAAAGTTACGTTAGGCTTAGAAAGATGGGCATTTGTGAGTGCTTACGGACCTGGCAGCCAGAGGAGTGAAGAGGAGAGGGAGCAATTCTGGACTGACCTGAGTGAGTGCATTGAGAGTTTCGGAGGTCATTTCAATGTAGTTGTACTGGGTGACCTTAATGCGAGAGTTGGAGATGTAGTGGTGGAGAATGTGATAGGAAGGTATAGCGTTCCCGGTAGAAGTGACAGTGGAGAAAACCTAATAGGTCTGTGTATGGAACAGGAGTTGGTGATCGGAAACAGTTTGTTCAAGAAGCGAGATATTCACAAGAACACATGTGTGAGGATGGCCCATGGTGCAATGGTGGAGAGAGCAATGATGGATTTTGTGCTGATATCGAGGAGAGTGGTGGGGAGGCTGTTGGATGTGCGGGTGTTGAGAGGGGAGGGTGGAGGAGTGTCTGACCATCTGCTGGTGGAAGGTAGATTATGAGTGGAGCAGAAGTGGCAGGGCAACGAACGAGTGGGAGGAGGAGGAGAGGTAGTGTAAGTGAGTGGACTGAATGTGAAAAGTAGAGCCGAGGAGTTCAAGCAGGCGTTGAAGGAAGAATATGACAACGTGAGAGGACAGGAACTGAGAGATGTGAAGGAAGAATGGGACCCGTTAAGGGATGCGTTGCTGAGATGTGCGAAGAAGGTGTGTGGTGCGCGCCGTGTAGGCGGTTGCAGGAGGAAAGGCTGCGAGTGGTGGAACGAGGAGGTCAAACTGGCGGTGGCACGGAAAAGAGGTGCGTTTGAGAAGTGGTTACAGGTGAAGTCGGAGGTGGCTATTGAGGGCTACAAAGATAGGAGAAACGAAGTGAAGCGGGTGGTGAGGAGAGCCAAAAGGAACGCTGATGCCAGGTGGGGCAGAATTGAGCCAGAATTTTTTGAGGAGAACAAAAAGATGTCCTGGAAAGAGGTGAAGAGGGTGAGAAAGGGAGAGACCGGAAAGGAGGAAGTGGTGAAAGATGAAAACGGCCAGTTGTTGTTGAAAAGTGGTGATGTACGGAAGAGGTGGGCCGAGTATTT
>SDVV010004058.1:0-20602 GCA_016164225.1 Gammarus roeselii
CCCTCTAATGCACTCAAACCCCACTAATGCACTCGCACCCCTCTAATGCGCTCGCACCCCTCTAATGCACTCGCACCCCTCTAATGCACTCGCACCCCTCTAATGCGCTCGCACCCCTCTAATGCGCTCGCACCCCTCTAATGCGCTCGCACCCCTCTAATGCGCTCGCACCCCTCTAATGCGCTCGCACCCCTCTAATGCGCTCACACCCCTCTAATGCGCTCACACCCCTCTAACGCGCTCGCACGTGTATTAATATTTGACACTTAACAGTCATAGGGTCCGGGTAGGACCCAGCAACACACATCGCGTCAGGAGTGGGGTCCGTAACCAGTGTCGGCAGCAGGGTCTGACAGCTACAACTGGCTTACCTCAGCTGCGTCGTAATTGACGGACCCTCCCTCACACACATCCATTGGATTGAGGGTAATGTAATAAAAGCAACATAGTTGAAAAGAAATGGAAAAACATTTGACAAACGGGTGTAGAGATGTCTCCTCCAAGTTCAAGGTTTGTGACGCCAAACTCACAAACCTTCAACTTCATGAGATGATTTTTACAACTTATGTTGAATTGTTCTTAATTTGTTCTGAATCACATTGTTGCATTTATATTAATTATAACACATATTTGACAATCATTAATCGTTCACATGAATGGTTGTGATTGATACGGCTATGGACATTAAGCGTGTATAAATACATTTTACTGAACGTGAATTTTCTTGGTGGTAATTTGATTCATATTCAAAGCTAATAAATGTAGGGACTTCACTACAAACATGTCAAGAATCCCTGCCTGACAACGGGCTCACTGGTCAAACAACGGGCTTACTGGTCTGACAACGGGCTTACTGGTCTGACAACGGGCTTACTGGTCTGACAACGGGCTTACTGGTCTGACAACGGGCTTACTGGTCTGACAACGGGCTTATTGGTCTGACAACGGGCTTACTGGTCTGACAACGGGCTTACTGGTCTCTAACAGAGGAGAAACACCGTTGATTTGAAATAATTTGTAATGATTTAAAATTCCAGCTTGCAAGGCACAATGACTGGCTAAAGAAATTAATAAAAATATCACAGTTAGAGCTCCGATAAGTCACGGATCACAGCAAGACTTCCATTAGCTCACGGATCTCAGTGGGACTTCCATTAGCTCACGGATCTTAAGTGGAACTTTCATTAGCTCACGGATCTCAGTGGGACTTCCATTAGCTCACGGATCTCAGTGGGACTTCCATTAGCTCACGGATCTTAGTGGAACTTTCATTAGCTCACGGATCTTAGTGGGACTTCCATTAGCTCACGGATCTTTGTGGGACTTCCATTAGCTCACGGATCTCAGTGGGACTTTCCGTAGCTCACGGATCACAACAAGACTTTCCGTTGCTCACGGATCACAGCAAGACTTCCCGTAGCTCGCCCATCACAGTAGAACTTCCCGTAGCTCACGGATCACAGAAGAACTTCCCGTCGCTCACGGATCATAACTTCCTGTAGCTCACGGATCACAGTAGAACTTCCCGTAGTTCACGGATCACAGTAGGACTTCCCGTAGCTCA
Organism: Gammarus roeselii; assembly: GCA_016164225.1. Lineage (NCBI taxonomy): Eukaryota > Metazoa > Arthropoda > Malacostraca > Amphipoda > Gammaridae > Gammarus > Gammarus roeselii. The sequence continues at coordinate 1,565 of SDVV010004058.1, forward strand.
CGGATCATAGTAGAACTTTTATTAGCTCACGGATCACATTAAGACTTCCATTAGCTCACGAATCACAGTAGGATTTCCCATATCCAATAGATTACAGCAAGACATCCATTAGCTCGCATTCCATTAGCTTCCATTAGCATAGCTGAATGTAACGATACAAAATTGGTTTGATCGACCAAGCACCTTCCATTGTTGTATAGGATTTATCTTCTGGGTAGGATATGCCGCATGTCATGCTTAATCAATACCTATTAGGGTAGAATAGAAAATGTTATATAGCTTTTTTTACTGTTTCACGTTTTGATTGATTATCATATGAATATAAGTGTTTCAAGTATGAAACACAGCAAGACTTCCATTAGCTCAAGAATCATAGTAAGACTTCCATTAGCTCACGGATCACAGCAAGACTTCCATTAGCTCACGGATCACAGCAAGACTTCGATTAGCTCACGGATCACAGCAAGACTTCCATTAGCTCACGGATCACAGCAAGATATCGTTTTCTTTTATCGGGAAGTGCAATTCATAGAAAAGTTCACGGAGTGTTCGGGGGGCGAACACTGGCATCCAAGACAGTATTCCAACACTCTACCTCGAAACCAAGAGAGCCTAAAAGATAGTGCATCGGGTGATAGAGTGTTGGAATACTGTCTTGGATGCCAGTGTTCTCCCCCCGAACACTCCGTGCACTTTTCGATGAACTGCACTTCCCTATAAAGAAAACGGTAGTTCGTTCTATAAAAAATATTCATGGGGAAACTGTAGCAGTCGGTTGAACTGCTCAAGGTACGAAGACACTTATCCTTAAAATCGTTGCCATAGTGGAGCGGGATAGTGTATCAACTTGAATTCAGGAATAGCTGTAATGCTACCCAATCACCCGATGCACTATCTTTATGGCTCTCTTGGTTTCGAGGTAGAGTGTTGGAATACTGTCATGGATGCCAGAGTTCGCCCCCCGAACACTCCGTGCACTTTTCTATGAACTGCACTTCCCTATAAAAGAAAACGGTATCTCGTTCTATAAAAAACAATGTCATAGTGATACGGGATATGAGAATTGTGTGTAATTTTACACACTTTCCTGTAACGTACATGTACAACCAAATGGTAAAATCCTACAACGAGAACCCGAATGCAGATATGCAACTCGGGTTCTCAGCCGTTAAATTCAAACAACGTTATCAGCAAAAAAACAGTAGTCGATTTTACCACTCAACGGGTTTGATTCGTTTTAATTGAAAGACCATTCATCAGCTAAACTAGTGAAGGCTCAAACATTCTAGGAATTGTAATCCAATACAGAGCAATACGACACAGAAAATATTAAAAATGTGATATAACCATTATTTTTATTTTTCAGGACCATAAACAAAGGCCGCTGATGTTTCAAGCAACACCAGAGGAAGAAGCCACAAGTGATGAAGTTTCATCGATATGATCACAACATCAGCAGACTCCAGCCGGAGCTTCCAGAATACTCTTGATATATCCTGGGAGAGAGTCACCGGTGGAGCAGGAAAGAATTAGGCTCTGATTCCCGCGTTCTCCAAGATTCTTGATGTTATTAAGCGAACAGATAGCGTGTGGAACCTCATTACCGATTGTTTGCACTTACTAATAAAATCAAACCCAATGACCGATCCGAAGATCCCCTCCAATTTGGGCTCCTACGCTCACAGTGACGTAAACTTCGGCAAGTTCTTCAAAGCTGTGACAAAAGCCGGTAAGGCAGTGTTTAAGCTAGTCATAGTGTTGTTGTATGCAGAGAAATGCGACTCAAACGATGGTCAGATGCCTCTAGATACTTACTGCACGTCTGTTCTCAATTGGTCCAGTGGAACATTCAAGCAAAATAACTTTAACAAATCAGATCGAGAGAAGTTGAGATACTCTCCACTTGACCCGGCTTTTGACTTCGACATTACACTCTATGGCAAAATAATTCACGAAGTTTTTGGTCTGCTGCCTGGAATGCTCAGAGAAAAACTCCGTAAGTTAAGAAATCTTCGCAATTTGGTATGTCACGAAGAGGAAGAAATACAAGATTTAGATTTGATAGAGCGAATTAATCAATTGAAGATTTTGTGTGCACATATTCTCGAACAAACTGGTCTTTTCGCGCAAAAGGACACATCCAAAGATATAACTGACCTTGCTGATCAACTGGATGAATTGGTCAATGCTCCCGTGTCTATGAACAATGAGAGTCTAGACACGTACAGGCAGTTCACATATGAAGAAACTGGAATGATCATCAAACAAGGAAGGGTAGAACTGAAAAAAGTTTATGCTGACCTGAAAGTTTTAAATCCCTGCGGCTGGCTCAATGACGAACACTTCAAAAACTACACAGTCGAGAATGTGTTTACTGTTCTTAGATTCTCCTATGCAGGGGAGAGAGTGGCCATTCACGACATCCTGAACATCAGCAATAGCGTCAAGACGCGCTTTGAAGTTCGTGTTTTCATTTTAAGCGGGCCCATGGGCTCCGGTAAAACGTCACTCTGCCGATACCTAGTCCACGAGTGGTGCCGGTACTCCAATAAAATCAAAGGTCTTCGAGATTTCGACTTGCTACTTTTCATAAATATTCGCGAAGTTACATCATCCAATCTTAAACAATATATTCATGAACAACTGCTTAGGTTATCAACTCGGTACATTGAACAAGATAACATTGTGTCCATTCTTCAGAACATCAACACTCTGTTCGTCATTGACGGCTATGATGAAGGTGGTGTTCTTGCTAAAGATCTTGTCAAGGAGATTTTAATCAAGTTCATGGATTCGACGGTTGTGCTGACAACAAGACCAGAATTCGTTATTGAACTCCGGCACATTACGGGTGAGCATATCACGATTGATATTATTGGTTTCGACAGAGACTGCATTGAAGAATACGTGGAGAAAGTTATGTTAACCGTAGAAAAGGACGAATTCAGGCGACAGGTCAGCATCAACGCCTTTCTTTCTTACATATTCGGTGTTGGCCAATGTTTGGGAGACCATCTTCACCTGCCGCTGACAATCACTTTGCTCTTGGCACTTTGGAACGACAACCAATCCAACGTGACAAACGTTACAAGCGCCACTAAACTGTATCTGGAGCTGTTCAAAATGTGCCGCATGAAACTAATCTGGAGACTCCAAGCTAAGACAGCCGCCCATCATATTCAAGTAGAAGCCTCCGTGGCTAATTGGTATGGAAAACTCGTTAAAATTGCCTGGAACATGTCGTTCAAAGACACCCTAATTCTCGACTCTGAACATTGCAATACACTCATCGATGCTGCTCAGGCAAAAGGACTTGATCCAACAGAGACTCTGTCGGCTTTCCTCAATTGCACAACGATAGTAGGGTTAACGGGAACCTCGTATCAGTTTTCCTTTCTGCATAACTCTGCAGTCGAATTTTTAGCATCGGAACATTTTGCTTCACTCATCCTTGCACAGTATGAATTTCCATCTGAAAACGGAAACGAATTCTGCGAAAGTCTAAAGCTTCTTGATTCAGAAAATCCAAGACGTTTCAAGGAAATGATAATATACGCTGTTGGAAACTTAGCAGAAAAAAAATCTGTAACAGTTCCGATCGCGGAGTTCATAATTAAATGCTTAGTAGATTATGTGAAAGTATCTTTAAACGAAATTCACACATGGTACAATCTAATTGTTGAATCATCCCACAATTCTGCAATATGCCATGCCGTCGGAGAAGTTATTTGGTCGTCGGCAACTTGGATTCTCAACGCAACTTCCAATTACGAAATCAGCAACCTTCATCTGGAACTCCTAAAATGTACTTTTTCAACTCCTTCTCTAGTGATAGTCGACATTGGATATGATCAGTCTGCATCTGATATTCCACACTTGGAGGAGTTTCTAAAGCTGATTGCTATTAGGAAAAAATCTCTCGTAAAATTGTACTTCGAGAAACAGTACAATGTAATCGAGGAAACTCACGAGCACATGGATACTTTAGTGTTGCCTTTAATTCAGTCTGACTGTGTGGTGGAACTCAAAAGTCACGCTTCAGCTTCACTCCTTGAGGCCATGAAAGAAACTACAAAGCTTGAGGTGATGTTCCTAAGAGTCTCTTCGCTAAATTCTTTGACAGAGTTGGCAAGCTACTTCAAAATGTACGCAGGCATTCCTCAAAATATATTTCGAAAAAATACATCTCCTATTAGGTACTTGGAACTTTTTGTAGACATTCCATGCTTATCCTTATGTCCGAGTACCCTTCACAGAATTGTGTACTTTGGGGAGTTTGTTCTGAAGTTTCATGGTGTGTCGGATGATAACATTGCTTGGTACGTCAAAGTGATTTCTGCTCTGACCAGAAGCTGCACCACAATAATTTTTCTCGCTAGTACAGTGTCATGGGACGGAGTTCTGCTACTGCACAAGGAACACTTCACAATCCGCTTCAAAGAAATCATGGTTCACTCTTCCTACAAGCTTGAAGAGAGTGAAGAGAAGGAAATGGAACGAAAAAAGCCGATCATTAGATGGTATACAAAAAAAATATCGGTATTCGGTCGGAGAAAAATATCAGATTTTGAATCAATCCAAGTTCGGCCCTGACTTTATTCATCGCAGTTTGCACAACGTCATATACCGGCAGCTTTGTTTCCTCTCAGATCACCAAGTACAGACAAACAACGTCGGCATTCCTGTGCCGCACTACCATTGACAATATATAAATCGGATCAATGGTTCTAGATAGTAATTTTTCACTGAAAATTTATCGCTGTTGTTGCGCCCAACGCCGTTGATAACCCTCCATACAGCTCGTACCTGCAGGGCTAAAAGTAACACTGCCATCGTTGAACTCGAACGATAGCCTGACGGTTCCTAGAACAGAAAAAATTGTCAGCCATTCGTTGCAGTGAGTCTGCATCTGCTGCAGTGAGTCAGCCATCGGCTGCAGTGAGTCTGCATCACTATGGGAATAGAAAGTATCTGATTACCCACTTACCCACAGTGACACACCCAGGATTTTCTTAAGGGGGAGGGAGACACCAATCGAGAGGGTTGAGCCATTGTTAACATATATTGGTGCTAAACAAAAAAAAGAATCCCCGTTTCATAACAAATTCATCTGATAATTCGCCGTTTTATATTGACGCCATTTCATTTCGTTACTTCACATAAAAATTGAAGGAATAAATTAATAACACGAACGGTGTGTTCAAGCAATGTTCATTCGATGCATCGTGGCCATCTATCAAAGGCACAACTGAGAAGTTTCCTCGAACAACCTCTAGGGGTCTAGTTCATCATTAAAAATGTAAAATACGACAGTGGCGGACATCCTCGAGATAGCCCAGCATTGTATGACTACGTTACCCAATGTCTGATCGATATGATACCATGTCTTGAGTCATAATCTCATAACCTTACATACGACATTGATGGGTTAACCCTGTCTGATCGGAAAGGTACCATGTCTGAGTCATAATCTCCTAACCTTGCATAAGACGTTGATAAATGCGGGCACACATCGGCAACTTCACAATTTTGAGATCGAAACAAGGAAAGCGGAGTTATGGCACCAAATCAGACTACGTAGAAGGTACCACCGCACATGGGGTTTGAGATTCAAACAATGTTGGCCCACACTTCGGAGAGTGCCAGCATCAATGATTTGTATCAGTACTAGTGCATTCAAATCTTAATGCCTTCAATAGAGTAAGACAACGACAATATTTTTGAATATCAGCACGTCCAAACTTCATTAATCAATCTTTTCGATCCCCTTTTTGAAAAGGCGCAACTAGAAGGCTTTTTCTTTCTCTCGTCAATTTAGATGTGGATTTAAAATTGTTTTGCCCCACACATTTAACGAGAAACTTTTCCACGGTTATGGTGGACAGGATATGTTTTTTTTTCGTATTCCACTGATCATTTCCATCTGAAAACACCTTTTTGCCTCAAACAAACCGAAGACTACATTAATTTAAATTGCGTACGCATGCGTCTCGAAGATAATGTGCAACTTATGAGCAGAAATTTTGTTACCACTTCTGAAGAAATTAGAAGTTTTATTCTTGTTCGTCAGGATAGCAGAGCCCTATTTGTTGTTGTTGATATTGTTGCTCAACCCCTGCTTCTTTTGCGATGGAGGACCCACAGCTGGCACACAGCCCTTAGTCCAGGAACCCACGAAAATGGGCGTGATGGGAGTGTTTCAACAGTGGTAGTGTTGGAAGTGGGCTAAAAACGGAAATTACTTGCTAATAAACAAACAAAAAAGGCTGGAATGTCATGCGTATGTGAGGTTGTGTTATTTCCAACTTTTTGCAGTTTGCCAATGGTTATTTTGGGGTTAGTGGAGTTATGCGGCCTGGATTACTCTCAATACTTAAACTAAGCCACGACGACTAAAAAAAATAACCCTGCCACGAGCTATCAGAATTTGTAGGGCCGAGTCACTCAAGTTTTACAATGTTTTCCGTGCATTTCTGGGTCACTGAAGAACCCTGGAAACACTTCGACGACACGATTTGTGGAGCGATCATGTAGGGGGAGTAACTCCACCCGCCCCAAGATTACCATCGGCCAACCGCCTCAGATATTATTGAACACATGGCATGTCAAGTTATTCAGTGTGGCACTTTCATTAATTTCTGTTAAAAAATCAAAAATTCAAAATCGGAAGCATCATCAATTATTTTGGAGCGAACTTAACAGATTAGACCCTTTTGCTCACTGGCCATTCTGGCCGGAGAGACTTCGAAGATCGGCAGCAATCACAGCTATGATTTAGTCCAAATGAGACTCATTACAATAACTAAAGTTTGATCGCAATAAGGCCCCATCAGCTGTTCTTCTTTGTAATGGACTACTCAAAGTGTAACCCAAAATTTGTATCCATCAAAAAATACAACTTGTTCTTGACATCTGCAACTGCATGAGTTAGAACGACGGTTTATTGCTAGTAGATGGTTTATTGCGAGTAGACTGAGCATTGATCTTGGTATAGAAGGTTTCGTATAGATCACCTAACATAATAATGCTATGAACAGAGGCAGTGTGTGAAGTTTGCCCCGCGTGGTTGTTAGAATAAATCAAAGAGATGAAATAAGTAGCTAAAATATCATTCAATAATCGTAGGAGGAAAAATGATCGGCCTTGAAATTCAGACTGAAGAGAGCCAGAGCCAAGCTGCCCAGGAAGCAGCGATGCTTCACGAAATTAAATTTTATACGAAAATAAAATCTTAGTATGATTTGGTTCTGGATCAAGTCAAGGATTCAAAACATTTTCAGGTTAGTGTTGCACAAGAGGATTTTTTTTCAACGTTTTCACATTTCCGGTCATTCAAAACTATTTAAATAGCTTTGAGAATCTGTAACTTTAAGAGGGTCAGGAATCAACGAACGTTCTTCAACAAGTAGGCAGGTACTATGTTCGTCAGCATTTAAATGATAGCATCGAAATGTTCATTAGCGGTTTCGAGAAGGCACAATTTTCTTGGGTAGGCAAAAGGTTACAACAACCTTTCAGATTTTTTTTTGGAGTTTGATGCCCGTACATTGGTTCATTTATATTTAATATGGTTAAATAGCTTTATGTGAATTACCTGTAGCACTTCAAAGCTATTGATATTTATCTTATCTTTATGAAAATATTGACTTTATTACAACGTTTAACAAGTTTTCGTAAACGGCGGCAACATTACGACATGATTCTGTTAACCTAAAAACAAATTTCCGTTATCCAGGAACAACAAGGTCGGCCCAGAATTGGTTTATAACCTATTCACTTCATTCGTGAGAACAGTGCTCAAACTGCCCATTCCATGGCAGCTGTAGTTTTATCCAACTTGGTCTCGTGATTCCGTGTTTGCATGTATGTGTGTGCCATCATGTTGAGAACCACAACTCTCGGTATTATTAGTATGTAAGGATCGATGGCAAATCTCATAGCAGTCATCATAATGAACTGTCTAGTCATGATAAGATTCATGTGCACTTCCAATAGTGTGAATTTCCGTTCATGTTCGGTCTTTTAATGTTAAGTTATAGTTTATTCAGTAAATTAGATCGGAAGAACCGTCTGGAAGCCAGTACATAAATTATCAAACACATCGTTACATCAGCAGTTTCTTCTGTTATTTGTGATGAATAGGCATTTGCTCATACGTAATTTGTATATATAAAATATCAATGAACCATTGCTACGTTAAACTCGCAGTGTTTCATCATCATTATTGTTTTACTTGTGTTATGCTACCGACGGTGCATCAGTGGATAAAAGTCACTAAAATGAGATAGAAATGGGAACCTCATGAATGTGGTTAACACCGAGGCACTGAACCTCATGCACAAGCTACAGTGAAAGGAATTACTAGTACTAATTTGATTAGGTTGAAAAGGATTGTTTAGGAAATGTTTTGAAGGAAACATGACGTGAGGAAAAAAAGTGCAATACCCTAACCAACTCTTCGAACTTGTTACTTGTAAAGCACGACCAGGGTGAGTGTAGATACTTCCGAGATGGCAAACTATACTAACAACACCTAATACAACATTTTTGATTCCAACATGGTTCCCAAGGGTCATGAAAGAGCAATTAATAGGAACAGGCTATCTTAAGTCCCATGCAATTCTTGTGAGGAATGCATACGGTGGACCATTGTGATGTAGCAATGATTTTGTGCCGTCAACTTTTCATTTGGCTCGCGGTCAAAGTGTTGGTCGTGAGGTCAAGACCAGCGCTTTGATTGTGAGCAGGAACAGCAGCTTCACACCTTGATGATTATTTTAATTTTGGATTATTTAAATTGGTTCATCGAAACTCAAGCCTCATCATTCAATCCAGATTTTTAATAACATTCAATTATCTACGACAAATCAATATCTCTCAGAACAAGAAAATACGGTTATCGGGCAGGGTGTAAATATATCGGCAGGTTCGTTGCGGCGACTACAGCGTTAGGTTGTCGACGATCGTCAAAGGAATGGCGTGCAGTTGGTTCAGCTCTGCATGAAGAAACCCTCTGCATGATACAGGGTCAATAAATCCGTAATCGTGTTTATGGCAACTTTACCTTCACAGAATTGTGTACATTATTTGGTTGCACCTTAATTCCGTGATAATCAGAAACATTCATTTAATCGGTCCTCCATACCTTTTTTTGTACAATAAAAGAGAATTATTGTAACGTTGTTTTAGTTCCCTCCACCTGAAGAAACTTCATCTTGATTAGAGACGCAGCCAGTCGTAATGGGTTTGATGCGCAACAGCTTGATTAGAGACACAGCCAGTCGTAATGGGTTTGATGCGCAACAGCTTGATTAGAGACGCAGCCAGTCGTAATGGGTTTGATGCACATCAATGCTTTAATATCAATTTTTCTTTCGATCAGTTACTCTGGGTCATACTGTTTTTAGACCTGGGTCATACTGTTTTAGACAGATGGTAAATCCACTGAAAAAAAGGGGTCTATGAGTTTACGATTAATGTCTTTGCTTAATGTGACACCTTTATCATGGGTAGGTTCAATGTTAATTGATGCAGCCTTCATGATTTGATTCAATGCTTCCATAAGTGGAATTAACCACAGTGGTTATGAGTATCTAGATGAAGAGAATCTATTCAGTCGGCGCTCGTTCTCAAGTCCACATAGATGGAACCCTCTTACCCTACTACTGTGATGAATAAAATTCTTCTAATGCTGTTGAATATTTGAACATTAACGCAGTGATATACATTAAAAATTTATTTAAGCTGTTGCTCATCAAACCCATTACGACTGGCTGTGTCTCTAATCAAGCTGTTGCGCATCAAACCCATTACGACTAGCTGTATCTCTAATCAAGCTGTTGCGCATCAAACCCATTATGACTGGCTGCGTCTCTAATCAAGCTGTTGCGCATCAAACCCATTACGACTGGCTGTGTCTCTAATCAAGCTGTTGCGCATCAAACCCATTAGACTGCCTGTGTCTCTAATCAAGCTGTTGCGCATCAAATCTATTACGACTGGCTGTGTCTCTAATCAAGCTGTTGCACATCAAACCCATTACGACTGGCTTTGTCTATAATCAAGCTGTTGCGCAGCAAACCTATTACGACTGGCTGTGTCTAGTCAAGCTGTTGTGCATCAAGCCCATTACGACTGACTGTGTCTCTAATCAAGCTGTTGCGCATCTAACCCATTACGACTGGCTGTGTCTCTAATCAAGCTGTTGCGTATCAAACCCATTACGACTGGCTGTGTCTCCAATCAAGCTGTTGCGCATCAAACCCATTACGACTGACTGTCTCTAATCAAGCTGTTGCGCATCAAATCCATCACGACTGACTGTCTTTATAAAGTTGTTGCGCATCAAACCCATTAAAACTAGCTGTTGCTCTAATAAAGCTGTTGCGCATCCAACCCATTATGACTGGCTTTGTCTCTAATCAAGCTGTTGCGCATCAAACCCATTACGACTGCCTGTGTCTCCAATCAAGCTGTTGCGCATCAAATTCATTACGACTGGCTGTGTCTCTAATCAAGCTGTTGCGCATCAAACCCATTACGACTGGCTGTGTCTCTAATCAAGCTGTTGCGCATCAAACCCATTACGACTGACTGTGTCTCTAATCAAGCTGTTGCGCATCAAACCCATTACGACTGCCTGTGTCTCTAATCAAGCAACTAGCTGTGTTTAACGACCAATTTTAGAATTGAATGAAGGTGCCTACTTTCAGTAATATGGATGACAGGTTTTCATAGGCTTACCTTTTATTCATCGATATTAATTGGGCCCAAAACAGTCACAGCTTCCAAATTGTCAACTTTATTCTGAGCTAAAGTGGGGTTTTGAAATAACGAAATTTGATATCCCCAAGTACCTGCAACTATCGAATACCGTAACTTATTGTACAGGCAATTAAATCAATTTATATTTTCTGCAAGGTTGTTACTTGTAGCGATTGACAACTGTGATTGCTCAACAACATTACGAATAAACAGGGGCGTAGCTGTAAGGGGCTGAGACGGTGGACCCCTTGAAAAACCAAAATATGCAGGAATGCACATCGAAGGTCTTAATCAAGAGTCGAATTTTCTGACTCCTCAATTACTAATAGAAAATCAGCCTTCCCACTAGGACATTTTCGCTGCGCGCCTGATAATGAGGCTTCACCCAATTCACAGCCCGTCTTGTTGGTGGGCAAGCTCGGCAAAGATTTGCATTTATTTGGGAAGTGAATTTTTGCAACCTGCAAGCAGAGGCAGGTATTATATTAAAACATACCAATGGACGCAACATTGAGCGACAATGTACCGCCTAAGTGTTTACATGGTAAAGGCGACTGTAACATGGTAAATGAACTATAGACGGATCAATTTTATTCCAAAAGCACTTCTGAATGCTGCAGAATACAGGCTGGAGTTTTGCTGCTGGTGCCCTCTGCAATACAGTCTGAACTGAAGAGGGTGTTTGTTCAACTTGAGGGTTGTCAAGAGCAAGTCAATGTATACCATCATATTATCGTAGTAGATAGGGTACAACATTCGGTGTTGTCGAACATCTGTTAGTACAACTCCATCGTGAAGTAATCACAGCTTGGTTCAAAGAATATAAATATATTATTAACACTTGCGGTGTTTACAGAATCTCTCTGAGTGGGGCCAAACCTTTACTGTTTAACTGAAAACCTATCACCATTTAGAAGTATCACATTTATATATGAAGGGTGCTTACCAAATTCACTGTCTGATTCTGATTCTCTACATAACGGGCCGGAATCTAGGTTGCTCCAAAAAATGTTGAAATGCGAGTACAATTTGCGAAGCTAGCATTCCGAATAATCACCCCCCGAAAATTTTACCGAAAGGGAGGAAAAAATTATCCAGGTTTACAGCACGATTTTGGAAGAATTGAACGAATTTAGCAATAACAGACTTGGATCTCTGAGAATGGTTTTATTCTTCCATCTGAGCCATAAAATGGAAAAATTCATGCATAACTGGGGAAACCTTATATCATTTTGAATGCAGTCATGGTGTGCCTGATTGAAACTACGACAATAGCCCTCTTGGGCTGAAAGGCCTATGAGTAACTATGAACAAAAAATACTCCTAACTAATTAAGAAGTTTTTCAATGCCATGTGCATAACAACGAACTGACGAAGCAGAATTTCGGATAATTCGGATTTTTAGGCCCATTCTTGCTTCTAATAATTCTGAACATAATTTTTGCATGATAAAATCATTCAACAATTTTCAATGAATGACAAAATAGGCGCCAATTGACCATTTCCGGGAAATGCGAGCAATAATATATAATGTTAGTGGTACGGGTGCACGAGTGTCCATGATACAGTGAATGCGCAGGCGCGGATCTACTGCGTTTATTGTACGAATGATATTATTGTTCTGTATTGCGGGTAGCAACTGAACATTGAAGTTTCAAGTTAGATTAGGTTTGGTGGTTAAGGTTAGAATAACTTGTATTATTAGAGATTAAGTTACATTAAATAAAGTTACGTTTGGCAGGGAAGGATCCAATGCTCATTATCCACTAGTCCAAAGACCATATAGTATCAGGGTGAAGGATCAAAGATATTCTAAATTGAACCACCAGGGTTAAGGTTGACATCAGACTCTCAAAGTGACCCTCATGACTCAAGAGACAAACGAACCATGACCAAAAGTACCACCCACAACTTAGTTCATAAAAAGTAAAATGATTTGGCAAACATTAGGTTGCACATTAGTAATTTTTGCTCTAGAGAATTTAATATTATCTTCTGGACTGGAACATAAGGCGCTCCCTGCTCCACTGTAATACGATTGTTATGTTCACAAATAAGACTTCCTTTAATGCGACCTCACTCTGATAAGACCCCGCAATCGCAACCTTGTCTAAATGCAACCCGTAATAACGACACAGTTTTCGTCAAAAGGCAGTACCGTGATTCAGAGTATCGTGCCTCCCATAACGACGCAGTGTGAAAGTTTAATTTCTTGGTGCGATTCAACGTTTAAGTAAGTTGTTAGAAATACAAGTGATTTAATATGCGATGAGATCACTACACGATGCATTTAGTTACCCCAAAGAAAGCATTAAGTTGTTTCAGAGCAAGAACACAGCATAACAGCATATATCTAGTGGATACGCGATAAATAGCAGCGTGCGCGAAGTCCATCAATTTACTAGCAATGATTCAAAGCATGCCCCTTATGGGGCTCTCACCTTCTAACGAAGCTCCTTACACAGCCCTCATTTATAGGGCTCTAACCTTCTAACGCAGCTCCATACACAGCCCTCATTTATAGGGCTCTCACCTTCTAACGCAGCTCCTTGCACAGCCTTCATTTATAGAGCTCTAACCTTCTAACGCAGCTCCTTACACAGCCTTCATTTATAGAGCTCTAACCTTCTAACGCAGCTCCTTACACAGCCTTCATTTATAGGGCTCTCACCTTCTAACGCAGTTCCTTACACAGCCTTCATTTATAGAGCTCTAACCTTCTAACGCAGCTCCTTACACAGCCTTCATTTATAGAGCTCTAGCCTTCTAACGCAGCTCCTTACACAGCCTTCATTTATAGGGCTCTCACCTTCTAATGCAGCTCCTTACACAGCCTTCATTTATAGAGCTCTAACCTTCTAACGCAGCTCCTTACACAGACTTCATTTATAGGGCTCTCACCTTCTAACGCAGCTCCTTACACAGCCTTCATTTATAGGGCTCTAACCTTCTAACGCAGATCCTTACACAGCCCCCATTTATAGGGCTCTAACCTTCTAACGCAGATCCCTACACAGCCCTCATTTATAAAGCTCTCACCTTCTAACGCAGCTCCTTACACAGCCTTCATTCATAGAGCTCCAACCTTCTAACTCAGCTCCCTACACAGCCTTCATTTATGTGGCTCTAAACTTCCAACGCAGCTCCCTGCACAGCCCCATTTATAGGGCTCTCACCCTCTAACGCAGCTCCTTACACAACCTTCATTTATAGAGCTCTAACCTTCTAACGCAGCTCCCTACACAGCCCTCATTTATAGGGCTCTCACCTTCTAACGCAGCTCCTTACACAGCCTTCATTTATAGAGCTCCAACCTTCTAACGCAGCTCCCTACACAGCCTTCATTTATGAGGATCTAACCTTCTAACTCAGCTCCCTACACAGCCTTCATTGATGTAGCTCTAAACTTCCAACGCAGCTCCCTTCACAGCCCTCATTTATAGGGCTCTCACCATCTAACGCAGCTCCTTACACAGCCATCATTTAAAGAGCTCTAACCTTCTAACTCAGCTCCCTACACAGCCTTCATTTATGTTGCTCTAAACTTCCAACGCAGCTCCCACACAATCATCATTTACAGAGCTCTAACCTTCTAACGCAGCTCCCTACACAGCCTTCTTTCGTGGGGATCTAACCTTCTAACTCAGCTCCCTACACAGCCTTCATTTATGTGGCTCTAAACTTCCAACGCAGCTCCCTACACAACCTAAATGTATGTTCTCTTACCTTCTAACGCAGCTCCCTACACAGCTATCATTTATGGGCTCTAGCCTTCTAACGCAGCCGTTACACAGCCTTCATCTAAGGGCCCTCACCTTCTAACGCAGCTCCCTACACGACTTCATTCGTGGGGCCCTCACCTTCTAACGCAGCCCCCTACATAGCCTCCATTCATGGGGCCCTCGCCTTCTAACGCAGCTCCCTACACAGCCATCATTCATGGGGCCCTCACCTTCTAACGCAGCTCCCTACACAGCCTTCATCTAAGGGGCTCTCACCTTCTAACGCACCTCCCCACACAGCCTTCATCTAAGGGGCTCTCACCTTCTAACGCAGCTCCCTACACAGCCATCATTAATGGGGCCCTCACCTTCTAACGCAGCTCCCTACACAGCCTTCATCTAAGAGGCTCTCACCTTCTAACGCACCTCCCTACACAGCCTTCATTAATCGGCTGCTGGGTGTTGGATCAATGACGTTTATAGTGCGTTATTTTAGGATGCCATGCACACATTGAGAAGAGTATTGAATTTTCTTTGAATTGCAGACTTCATACCTGGTTGAGAGCTAGATTGCAGACTTCATACCTGGTTGAGAGCTAGATTGCAGGCTTCATACCTGGTTGAGAGCTAGATTGCAGACTTCATACCTGGTCGAGAGCTAGATAACAGACTTCATACCTGATTGAGAGCTAGATTGCTGACTTCATACCTGGTTGAGAGCTAGATTGCAGACTTCATACCTGGTTGAGAGGTAGATTGCTGACTTCATACCTGGTTGAGAGGTAGATTGCTGACTTCATACCTGGTTGAGAGGTAGATTGCTGACTTTATACCTGGTTGAGAGGTAGATTGCTGACTTCATACCTGGTTGAGAGGTAGATTGCTGACTTCATACCTGGTTGAATGCAGGATTGCAGACTGCAGATATGGTGGAATGCTGCACGTCAGACTGCGGAATCAAGACTTGGACAACCGTCGCTGCTCGTATTTGTATTGCAGTAACCCTCCGTTGATTTTCAGAAATCAGTACTCCATTGAATCACTTTCGGGTGTATTAAGCACATTAGATTGAGCATAATCTGATGCAATGGAAACAATTGCACTAACAGCTGGCTGTAGAGGTCCATTAAAATAACTAAAAAATACTAAATTCTCACTGTTTGTATGTACTTGTATGTACGAATGTATGAATTTATACACCAGAGGACACGTTCTGAGAAAAAAATAGTATTATTAGCATTCAAATATTTATCTTACGAAAGCTACGCAGCAATTCAAGAGTAAACAAGCACCCAAGCCGAGGGAATTTACAATGAAAGAATCGTCCACTGAACGATTTTTGGGAATTGCAGCAACGTTCTCAAATTAGACTCATAATTCGACAAATATTTTACGCACATTTTACAGTCAGTGGGATTTAAAACGACACCGTTTTATTGTAAGCCCAATGGGGCCGAACATAACTTTTCAAACAATTTTATTCACAGAAAAATGGCGTTTTAATTCAACTATGACTTTAGGTGGTCGATTTTATAGAATGAAATACAGACTTCTTCATAACCAAAAGCACACGTTTTCGTCCTGTTATACGTTTGAAATTTGATAACTATCTTTTTATTTTCAGATCCTTTCATTGTTCTTTCACTCCTCATCTTTGAACGTCAGTGGGCGTCTCAAGTCTTACGGTAAATCACGGTCTTTTTATTTACAGAATCGGTAAATTAAGCAACGGAAGTGGGTCATTTAAATACAAAATGACCTGTTCCGGCTTAGCGTTCAGAGGCTCAGCGCCCGAAAATTCCTTCGAAAATCTGAACAGCTGACATTCTCCTCCTGTGGGGCAGAGGAAGTTTGTTTCAAAGCCCGCTAAATAAACAATAATTAACAGAATTCTACCAGTTTTTTTCCAGATGATCACAATAAATATGTTCAATGTGATGAACGTTCTAATACAAAGACCGACAACAGAAGTTCAAAGATGAGGCGTAAAAGAACAATGTTAGGATTCTTTTTTCACAGCGTAATGTCCTTCCATAAATGTCCCATCCACTTGGGGTAAAAGCTACCCATCTCGTCTCTGAGCAGCGATTTCGTTACGAATTGTGTTCCTTAAGAAGACCTTATCAAAATAAGTTTTTTTTAAAGGATAGAAATTGCTCTCGCACATTCGTGAACCAACTCTGTAGCACAGTGACCAACTCAGTGATTCCCATCTCAAGATACTCAGGTTCAATCCCCGTTCAGTGTCATACTTCCTATTTGTCGGTCAACAAAGCCTATATGTATGTGTTTCTGTACCCCTATTAGACTCTAATCCAGCACTGGATACCGTGAGGACATCAGCGGCATAGTAGACTAAGGACTCATCGGACCGTCGTTGGGCAAGATGCATGACAAATGCGATAACCCTTTACCCATGTGACGATAAATCATCATTGGGGTGGTGGGCACACAGCTTCTTTCTCTCAACTTCTACGCTTGTACGAAGCGAGGCTCATGTGAGGTGTACAATAAAATGAAAGTGTACTCGTACACAGATTTCTCGAGAAAAAATTTACAGTAGTCCTAAAAATACCTATTCTACACGTATATTTTTTTACTTTGGGTGTACGGCAGATAGTACGACCCTCCTTCATTCGTACTTCAGACCGCCGCGGCCAGCACTACTATCATTGACACTCTCGGGCCCGCACGACTACTGCGCATGCAGTAGGTAGAGTTGCGATGTCTAAATATCACAAATTAGCCTCGTCAGTACCGGATGCCGTAACGAGAATGCATATCAAGTTAGTGGGTAGTGTACGGTAAACTCAAAGAGGCCGGACGCTCAAGGTAGCTGAACGCGGTCCATTCAAACAGCCGCAACTGCGTGCAGTGATGGCACTAAAAAAAGTCATCTTTACAGATTGTTTCGCAAATTTTACCCCCAAAAATGCCGAATATCAACAGTTGGTGGATTGCGTCCGGGAACAAGAAGCGTTGTTGCGTGTAAAACTATTTTGCTTTCACCCTATACACCTTGAAGAGCATTCCGTAATGCTTGCTGGTATTCACTCTCATCATGTAGGTTATAGCCTGTTTTCCAATTAGTTAACAACGGCCACTGGCACAACACGAATTCGGCATACCTCGTCGAATCAAAACATTCATGACACTTGGGAAAAAATTCCAATTCTAAAACATCGAAACCAGTATAGCATCCGTTGTTAATGCCTCCTCTCTGTCAGAAGCGAAGTATTATCCTAACTCTGGCAAATTGGCTCCATCGTGCGGTGAAGTAAAGATATTTTTAACGAGGCGTGCTGATCAGTAACGAGCAGAAGAGTAGGTAAAAAATGCCCCTTTGTAGACACAGAGGGCAATATGGAGGGCTTCATTTAAGGGTACAGGGCTTCATTTAAGGGTACAGTGCCAAGTCGGCAACGAGCAGGAGTGATTTAAAAACGCGGGACTGGCCCCGGACAGCCATCCACCTGATCTGCCAATAAGTCAATATTGAAGAAGAGAATTTTAAACTCTATTCCACTATGGATTAATAAAGCGTCGAAGAAGGGCAGACGATCTGAGTGCAAACTACCTCTTTGCAGCATTCAAAATTACTGCATCAAAAGAGTTGAATGCTGTGCTGCAGCATCTGCTCGTGCAATGTGCAAGATAGCAAGCCTTGTAGTCCGGGCATCACACGCTGGAGGAGGAACATTATCAGAATTTCACCGGAGACGGAAGGATTGACGAGGATTGGGGCGAGGAACAAAGGAGAAATGAACAGGAAAGTGATCACGGTCAAGATTTTGGTTAGCGATACTATGGAAGAGTGAAAGTCGCATTATGAAAAAGTTTTGGTAGGAAGTAGAGCCAATAGCAGATTCTAACCTTGCAGAAAGGGCAAGAGGGATTAGCACCAGAAGAGGTCACTGGTGCTGAAGATAGGGCAAAAGGGATTAGCACCAGAAGGGGTCACTGGTGCTGAGGAAAGGGCTAGGGGGATTAGCACCAGAAGGGGTCACTGGTGCTGAGGAAAGGGCAAGAGGGAAATCCATGACGCGTTTTGCTGTCGTGAGCTCTTCAGATGGACGTCTCATAAGTACAAACAAATTCCATTGACAAATTCAGGGCCACTAGATCTTAAGGATGTTCCTGAAGTATCTTATCTATGAAACAGTCAGGGTCAAAAATAATTTTGAAAAATAAACGTTCAGATGAACAAAATCGAATGCTCCTAGAGCTGATCAGGAATTAAACAGCGAGCAAACTATCAATACATAGTACAGTGTAGTTAAGTTTACACTGGAGATGGGAAGGCGACAGTGCATCGTTCCAAGGGGTATCATGGTATCCAGCGCGTACAAAAACTGAACTAGTTATTGCGAAGTAACAACAGTTAGCCAAAACTTATATCAAACCCTAACATCTCAATAACTGTTGAACGAGGACGCATTGACAGCGAAACGCGTCATATATAAAAAATTTCAAGTCATTTTATGTCTTATTATTACCCTCAAAATCTTCATCGCGATACTTCAAACGTATATGCCAGGAAAAAAAATCATAT
>SDVV010004059.1:0-20601 GCA_016164225.1 Gammarus roeselii
CTCTCAGCATTGTGCGTTACAGCAGTGCCAGAAGAGGGCGGAATGAGGTGATAGTGATGGCTCGCAGCATTGTGCGTCACATCAGTGCCAGAAGAGGGTGAAAAGATGTGATAGTAATGGCTCGCCGTAGTGAACGTCACATCAGTGCCAGAAGAGGTTAAAAAGAGGTGATAAAGATGGCTCGCAGCATTGTGCGTCAAACCAGTGCCAGAAGAGGAAGGAAAGAGGTGATAGAGATGGCTTGCAGCATTGTGCGTCACACCAGTGCCAGGAGAGGGCGGGAAGAGGTGATAGTGATGACTCGCAGTAGTGTGCGTCTCACCAGTGTCAGAAGTAGCCGGGAAGAGGCGATAGTGATGACTCGCACTAGTGTGCGTCACACCAGTGCCAGAAGAGGTCGGGAAGAGGTGATTATGATGACTCGCAGCATTTTGCGTTACAAAAGTGCCAGAAGTGGGCGAGAATAGGTGATAGTGATGACTCGCGCTAGTGGGTGTCACACCAGTGCCAGAAGAGGGCGGGAAGAGGTGATAGTGATGACTCGTAGCATTGTGCGTTACACCAGTGCCAGAAGTGGGCGGGAAGAGGTGATAGTGATGACACGCAGTAGTGTGCGTCACACCAGTGCCAGAAGAGAAGAGGGCGGGAAGAGGTGATTGTGATGACTCGCATCATTGTGCGTTACACCAGTGCCAGATGAGGGCAGAAAGAGGTGATAGTGATGACTCGCAAAAGTGTGCGTCACACCAGTGCCAGAAGTGGGCGGGAAGAGATGATAGTGATGACTCGCAATAGTCTGCGTCACATCAGTGGAAAGAGGTGATAGTGTTGACTCACAGTAGTGTGCGTCACACCAGTGCCAGAAGTGGGCGGAAAGAGATGATAGTGATGACACGCAGTAGTCTCCGTCACATCAGTGGAAATTGGTGATAGTGCTGGCTCGCAGCATTGTGTGTTATACCAGTGCCCGAAGGGGGCGGGAAGAGGTGATAGTGATGACTCGCAGTAGTCTGCGTCACATCAGTGGGAAGGGGTGATAGTGATGACCCACAGTAGTGTGCGTCACACCAGTGCCAGAAGTGGGCGGGAAGAGATGATAGTGATGACTCGCAGTGGTGTGCGTCACACCAGTGCCAGTAGAGATGAGGGCGGGAATAGATGATAGCGATGACTCGCAGTAGTGTGCGTCAAACCAGTATCAGAAACGGGTGGGAAGAGTTCATAGTGATGACTCGCACTACTGTGCGTTACACCAATGCCAGAAGAGAGCGGGAAGAGGTGACAGTGATGAATCGCAGCATTGTGCGTTACACCAGTGCTAAAAGAGGGCGGAAGAGGTGATATTGATAGCTCGCAGAATTGTGCGTCACACCAGTGCCAGAAGAGGGCGGAAAGAGGTGATAGTGATAGGTCACATCATTGTGCGTCACACCAGTGCCAGAAGGGGGCGGAAAGAGGTGATAGTGATGACTCGCAGTAGTCTGCGTCACATCAGTGGGAAGAGGTGATAGTGATGACCCACAGTAGTGTGCGTCACACCACTGCCAGAAGTGGGCGGGAAGAGATGATAGTGATGACTAGCAGTAGTCTGCGTCACATCAGTGGAAATAGGTAATAGTGATGACTCACAGTAGTGTGCGTCACACCAGTGCCAGAAGAGGGCGGAAAGAGGTGATAGTGATGACTCGCACTAGTGTGCGTCACGCCAGTGCCAGAAGAGGGCGGAAAGAGTTGATAGTGATTACTCGCACCAGTGTGCGTCACACCAGTGCCAGGAGTAGCTGGGAAGAGGATATAGTGATGACTCGCTTCAGGGTTGTCACACCAGTGCCAGAAGAGGGCGGGAAGAGGTGATAGTGATGACTCGCAGTAGTGTGCTTCAGACAGTGCCAGAAGAGAAAAGGGCGAGAAGAGGTGATAGTGATGACTCGCAGTAGAGTGCATCACACCAAGACCAGGAGAGAGTGGAAGGAGGTGACTGAGATGAATCGCAGCATTGTGCGTCACCAGTGAAAGAAGAGGGCGGAATAGGTGATATTGATAGCTCGCAGCATTGTGCGTCACACCAGAGCCAAAAGAGGGCAGAAAGAGGTAATAGTGATAGCTCGCATCATTGTGCGTCACACCAGTGCCAGATGAGGGCGGAAAGAGGTGTTAGTGATGACTCGCAGTAGTCTGCGTCACATCAGTGGCAAGATGTGATAGTGATGACTCACAGTAGTGTGCGTCACACCAGTGCCAGAAGTGGGCGGGAAGAGATGATAGTGATGACTCGCAGTAGTCTGCGTCACATTAGTGGAAAGAGGTGATAATGATGACTCACAGTAGTGTGCACACCAGTGCCAGAAGAGGGCGGAAAGAGGTGACAGTGATGAATCGCAGTTGAGTGCGTCACACCAGTGCCTGAAGTGGGCGGGAAAAGATGAAAGTGATGACTAGGACTAGTGTGCGTCACACCAGTGCCAG
Organism: Gammarus roeselii; assembly: GCA_016164225.1. Classification (NCBI taxonomy): domain Eukaryota; kingdom Metazoa; phylum Arthropoda; class Malacostraca; order Amphipoda; family Gammaridae; genus Gammarus; species Gammarus roeselii. The sequence goes on from SDVV010004059.1 coordinate 2,467, forward strand.
AAAAGGGCGGGAAGAGATGATAGTGATGATTCGCAGCATTGAGTGTCCCATCAGTGTCAGAAGTGGGCGGGAAGAGGTGTTAGTGATGATTCGCAGCATTGAGTGTCCCATCAGTGTCATAAGTGGGCGTGAAGAGGTGATAGTGATGACTCGCAGTTGTGTGCGTCACAACAGTGCCAGAAGAGAGCGGGAAGAGGTGATGGTGATGACTCACAGTAGTGTGCGTCACACCAGTGCCAGAAGAGGGCGGGAAGAGATGATATTGATGACTCGCATTATTGAGTGTCCCATCAGTGCCAGAAGAGGGCGGGAAGAGGTGAAAGTCATTACTCACAGCATTGTGCGTCACACCAGTGCCAGAAGAGGGCGGAAAGAGGTGATAATGATGGCTCGTAGCATTGTGCGTCACACCAGTGCCAGAAGAGAGCAGAATGTGGTGATAGTGATATCTCGCAGCATTTTACGTCACACCAGTTCCAGAAAAGGGCGGAAAGAGGTTATAGCGTTGGCTCTCAGCATTGTGCGTTACAGCAGTGCCAGAAGAGGGTGGAATGAGGTGATAGTTATGGCTCGCAGCATTGTGCGTCACATCAGTGCCAGAAGAGGGCGAAAAGAGGTGATAGTAATAGCTCGCCGTAGTGTACGTCACATTAGTGCCAGAAGAGGGCGGAAAGAGGTAATAAAGATGACTCGCAGCATTTTGCGTCACACCAGTGCCAGAAGAGGAAGGGAAGAGGTGATAGTGATAGCTTGCATCATTGTGCGTCACACCAGTGCCAGAAGAGGGCGGAAGGAGGTGATAGTGATGACTAGCAGCAAAGTGCGTCACACCAGGACCAGAAGAGGGCGAAAAGAGGTGATAGTGATAGCTTGCAGCATTGTGCGACACACCAGTGCCAAAAGAGGGCGGAAAGAGGTAATAGTGATGACTCGCAGTATTGTGCGTCACATCAGTGCCAGATGAGGCCGAAAAGAGGTAATAGTGATAGCTCGCAGGATTGTGCGTCACATTAGTGTCAGAAGAGGGCGGAAAGAGGTGATAGTGATGGCTTGCAGCATTGTGCGTCACACTAGTGCCAGAAGAGGAAGGAAAGAGGTGATAGTGATGGCTTGCAGCATTGTGCTTCACACCAGTTCCAGAAAAAGGCGGAATTAGGTGATAGTGAGGGCTCGCAGCAATACGCGTCACACCAGTGCCAGAAGAGGTCGGAAAGAGTTGATAGTGATAGCTCGTAGCACTGTGCGTCACACCAGTGCCAGAAGCGGGCGAAAAGAGGTGATACTGATGACTCGCAGTAGTGTGCGTCAGACCAGTGCCACAAGAGGGCGGGAAGAGGTGATAGTGATGACTCTTAGTAGTGTGCGTCACACCAGTGCCAAAAGAGGGCGGAAAGAGGTGATTGTGATGACTCGCAGTAGTGTGCGACACACAAGTGCCAGAAGTAGCTGGGAAGAGGTGATAGGGATGAATCGCACTAGTGTGCCTCACACCAGTGCCAGAAGGGGGCAGGAAGAGGTGATAGTGATGACTCGCGCTAGTGTGCGTCACACTAGTGCCAGAAGAGGGCGGAAAGAAGTGATAGTGATGACTCGCTTCAGTGTACGTCACACCAGTTCCAAAACAGGGCGGAAAGAGGTAAGAGCGTTGGCTCTCAGCATTGTGCGTTACAGCAGTGCCAGAAGAGGGCGGAATGAGTTGATAGTGATGGCTCGCAGCATTATGCGTCACATCAGTGCCAGAAGAGGGTGAAAAGAGGTGATAGTAATGGCTCGCCGTAGTGTACGTCACATCAGTGCCAGAAGAGGTTAAAAAGAGGTGATAAAGATGGCTCGCAGCATTGTGCGTCAAACCAGTGCCAGAAGAGGAAAGAAAGAGGTGATAGAGATAGCTTGCAGCATTGCGCGTCACACCAATGCCAGAAGAGGGCGCGAAGAGGTGATAGTGATGACTCGCAGTAGTGTGCGTCATACCAGTGCCAGAAGATTGTGGGAAGAGGTGATAGTGATGACTCGCAGTAGTGTGCGTCTCACCAGTGCCAGAAGTAGTAACCGGGAAGAGGTGATAGTGATGAATTGCACTAGTGTGCGTCACACCAATGCCAGAAGAGGTTGGGAAGAAGTGATTATGATGGCTCGCAGCATTTTGCGTTACAAAAGTGCCAGAAGTGGGCGGGAATAGGTGATAGTGATGACTCGCGCTAGTGGGCGTCACACCAGTGCCAGAAGAGGGCGGGAAGAGGTGATAGTGATGACTCGTAGCATTGTGCGTTACACCAGTGCCAGAAGTGGGCGGGAAGAGGTGATAGTGATGACACACAGTAGTGTGCGTCACACCAGTGCCAGAAGAGTAGAGGGCGGGAAAAGATGATAGTGATGACTCGCAGTAGTGTGCGTCAAACCAGTATCAGAAACGGGTGGGAAGAGTTCATAGTGATGACTCGCACTACTGTGCGTTACACCAATGCCAGAAGAGGGCGGAAAGAGGTGATAGTGACGGCTCGCAGTATTGTGCGTCACACCAGCGCCAGAAGAGGCCGAAAAGAGGTAATAGTGATAGCTCGCAGGATTGTGCGTCACACCAGTGTCAGAAGAGGGCGGAAAGAGGTGATAGTGATGGCTTGCAGCATTGTGCGTCACACTAGTGCCAGAAGCGGAAGGAAAGAGGTGATAGTGATGACTTGCAGCATTGTGCTTCACACCAGTGCCAGAAGAAGGCGGAAATATGTGATAGTGAGGGCTTGCAGCATTGTGCGTCACATCAGTGCCAGAAGTGGGCGGGAAGAGGTGATAGTGATGACTCGCACTAGTGTGCGTCACACCAGTGTCAGAAGAGGGCGGGAAGAGGTGATAGCGATGAATCGCAGCATTGTGCGTCACAACAGTGCAAGAAAAAGGCGGGAAGAGTTCATAGTGATGACTCGCACTACTGTGCGTTACACAAATGTCAGAAGAGGGCGGGAAGAGGTGATAGCGATGAATCGCAGCATTGTGCGTCACAACAGTGCAAGAAAAAGGCGGGAAGAGGTGATAGTGATGACTCGCAGTAGTGTGCGTCACACCAGTGCCAGGATAGAGTGGAAAGAGGTGACAGTGATGAATCGCAGCATTGTGCGTCACATCAGTGCCAGAAGAGAGCGGAACCTGTGGTGATAATGATAGCTCGCAGCATTGTGCGTCACACCAGTGCCAGAAGAGGGCGGAAAGAGGTGATAGTGATAGCTCACATCATTGTGCGTCACACCAGTGCCAGAAGGGGGCGGAAAGAGGTGATAGTGATGACTCGCAGTAGTCTGCGTCACATCAGTGGGAAGAGGTGATAGAGATGACCCACAGTAGTGTGCGTCACACCACTGCCAGAAGTGGGCGGGAAGAGATGATAGTGATGACTCGCAGTAGTCTGCGTCACATCAGTGGAAAGAGGTAATAGTGATGACTCACAGTATATCCGTCACACCAGTGCCAGAAGAGGGCGGGAAGAAGTGACAGTGATGAATCGCAGTAGTGTGCGTCACACCAGTGCCTGAAGTGGGCGGGAAGAGATGAAAGTGATGACTAGGACTAGTGTGCGTCACACCAGTGCCAGAAGTGAGCGGGAAGAGATGATGGTGATAACTTGCATTACTGTGCGTCACATCAGTGCCAGAAGAGGGCGGGAAGAGGTGATAGTGATAACTCGCAGCATTGTGCGTCACACCAGTGCCAGAAGAGGGCGGATGAGGTGATAGTGATATCTCGCAGCATTTTATATCACACCAGTGCCAGAAAAGGGCAGAAAGAGGTGATAGCGTTGGCTCTCATCATTGTGCGTTACAGCAGTGCCAGAAGACGGCGGAAAGAGATGATAGTAAAGGCTCGCTGCATTGTGCGTCACATTAGTGCCATAAGAGGGCGAAAAGAGGTGATAGTTACGGCTCGCAGCATTGTGCATCACACCAGTGCCAGATGAGGGCGAAAAGGGGTAATAGTGATAGCCCGCAGGATTGCGCGTCACACCTGTGCCAAAAGAGGGCGTAAAGAGGTGATAGTGATAGCTTTCAGCATTGTTCGTCAAACCAGTACCAGAAGAGGAAGGAAAGAGGTGAGAGAGATGGCTTGCAGCATTGTGCGTCACACCATTGCCAGAAGAGGGCGAAAAGAGGTAATTGTGATAGCTCGCAGAATTGTGCGCAACACCAGTGCCAGAAGAGGGCGGAAAGAGGTAATAGTGATGATTCGCAGCATTTTGCTTCACACCAGTGCCAGAAGAAGGCGGAAATAGGTGATAGTGAGGGCTCGCAGCACTGTGCGTCACACCAATGCCAGAAGTGGGCGGGAAGAGGATATAGTGATGACTCGCTTTAGTGTGCGTCACACCAGTGCCAGAAGAGGGCGGGAAGAGGTGATAGTGATCACTCGAGTCATTGTGCGTCACACCAGTGCCAGAAGTGGGCTGGAAGAGGTGATAATGATGAAACGCAGTAGCGTGCGTCACACCAGTGCCAGAAGAGAGGAGGGCGGGAAGAGGTTATAGTTATAACTCGCAGAAGTGTGCGTCACAACAAGGCCAGGAGAAAGTGGATAAAGGTGACAGTGATGAATCGCAGCATTGTGCGTCACAACAGTGCCAGAAGTAGGCGGGAAGAAGTGATAGTGATGACTCGCAGTAAAGTGCACACCAGTGCCAGGAGAGGATGGAAAGAGGTGACAGTGATGAATCGCGCATTGTGCGTCACACCAGAGCCAGAAGAGGGCGGAACAGGTAATATTGATAGCTCGCAGCATTGTGCGTCACACCAGTGCCAGAAGAGGGCGGAATGAGGTGATATTGATACCTCGCATAATTGTGCGTCACACCAGTGCCAGAAGTAGGCAGGAAGAGATGATAGTGATGACTCGCAGTAGTTTGCGTCACACCAGTGCCAGTAGAGAAGAGGGCGGGATGAGATGTTAGTGATGAATCGCAGTAGTTTGCGTCAAACCAGTGCCAACAGAGGGCGGGAAGAGGTGACAGTTATGAATCGCAGTAGTGTGCGTCACACCACTGCCAGAAGTGGGCGGAAAGAGATGATAATGATGACTCGCAGTAATCTGCGTCACATCAGTGGAAAGAGGTGATAGTGATGGCTCACAGTAGTGTGCGTCACACCTGTGCCAGAAGAGGGCGGGAAGAGATGATAGTGATGACTCGCTTTATTGAGTGTCCCATCAGTGTCATAAGTGGGCGTGAAGAGGTGATAGTGATGACTCGCAGTTGTGTGCGTGACAGCAGTGCCAGAAGAGAGCGGGAAGAGGTGATGGTGATGACTCACAGTAGTGTGCGTCACACCAGTGCCAGAAGAGGGCGGGAAGAGATGATAGTGATGACTCGCATTATTGAGTGTCCCATCAGTGCCAGAAGAGGGCGGGAAGAGGTGAAAGTGATTAATCACAGCATTGTGCGTCGCACCAGTGCCAGAAGAGGGCGGAAAGAGGTGATAATGATGGCTCGCAGCATTGTGCTCACACTAGTGCCAGAAGAGGGCAGAAAGTGGTGATAGTGATATCGCAGCATTTTACGTCACACCAGTTCCAGAAAAGGGCGGAAAGAGGTGATATCGTTGGCTCATAGCATTGTGCGTTACAGCAGTGCCAGAAGAGGGTGGAATGAGGTGATAGTTATGGCTCGCAGCATTGTGCGTCACATCAGTGCCAGAAGAGGGCGAAAAGAGGTGATAGTAACGGCTCGCCGTAGTGTACGTCACATCAGTGCCAGAAGAGGGCGAAAAGAAGTGATAAAGATGACTCGCAGCATTTTGCGTCACACCAGTGCCAGAAGAGGAAGGGAAGAGGTGATAGTGATGGCTTGCAGCATTGCGCGTCACACCAGCGCCAGAAGAGGGCGGAAGGAGGTGATGGTGATGACTAGCAGCAATGTGCGTCACGCCAGGACCAGAAGAGGGCGAAAAGAGGTGATAGTGAAAGCTTGCAGCATTGTGCGTCACACCAGTGCCAAAATAGGGCGGAAAGAGGTAATAGTGATGGCTTGCAGCAGTGTGCGTCACACTAGTGCCAGAAAAGGAAGGAAAGAGGTGATAGTGATGGCTTGCAGCATTGTGCTTCACACCAGTGCCAGAAAAGGCGGAAATAGGTGATAGTGAGGGCTCGCAGAAATACGCGTCACACCAGTGCCAGAAGAGGTCGGAAAGAGTTGATAGTGATAGCTCGTAGCACTTTGCGTCACACCAGTGCCAAAGTCGGGCGAAAAGAGGTGATACTGATGACTCGCAGTAGTGTGCGTCAGACCAGTGCCAGAAGAGGGCGGGAAGAGGTGATAGTGATGACTCGCAGTAGTGTGCGTCACACCAGTGCCAAAAGAGGGCGGGAAGAGGTGATAGTGATGTATCGCAGCATTGTGCGTCACAACAGTGCCAGAAAAAGGCGGGAAGAGGTGATAGTGATGACTCGCAATAGTGGCGTCACACCTGTGTCAGGATAGAATGGAAAGAGGTGACAGTGATGAATCGCAGCATTGTGCGTCACACCAGTGCCAGAAGAGGGCGAAAAGAGGTGATAGTGATATCTCGCATCATTTTGCGTCACACCAGTGCCAGATGAGGGCGAAAAGAGGTGATAGTGATGACTCGCAGTAGTGTGCGTCACACCAGTGCCAGAAGTGGGCGGGAAGAGATGATAGTGATGACTCGCAGTAGTGTGCGTCACACCAGTGCCAGTAGAGAAGAGGGCGGGAAGAGATGATAGTGATGACTTGCAGTAGTGTGCGTCAAACCAGTATCAGAAACGGGTGGGAAGAGTTCATAGTGATGACTCGCACTACTAAGCGTTACACTAACGCCAGAAGAGAGTGGGAAGAGGTGACAGTGATGAATCGCAGCATTGTGCGTCCCACCAGTGCCAAAAGAGGGCGGAACAGGTGATATTGTTAGCTCGCAGAATTGTGTGTCACACCAGTGCCTGAAGAGGGCGGAAAGAGATGATAATGATAGCTCACATCATTGTGCGTCACACCAGTGCCAGAAGGGGCGAAAAGAGGTGATAGTGATGACTCGCAGTAGTCTGCGTCACATCAGTGGAAAGAGGTGATAGTGATGACCCACAGTAGTGTGCGTCACACCACTGCCAAAAGTGGGCGGGAAGAGATGATAGTGATGACTCGCAGTAGTCTGCGTCACATCAGTGGAAAGAGGTGATAGTGATGACTCACAGTAGTGTGCGTCACACCAATGCCAGAAGAGAGTGGGAAGAAGTGACAGTGATGAATCGCACTAGTGTGCGTCACACCAGTGCCTGGAGTGGGCGGGAAGAGATGAAATAGATGACTAGGACTAGTGTGCGTCACACCAGTGCAAGAAGAGGGCGGGAAGAGGTGATAGTGATGACTCGCAGTAGTGTGCGTCATACCAGTGCCAGAAAAGTGCGAGAAGAGGTGATAGTGATGACTCGCAGTAGTGTGCGTCTCACCAGTACCAGAAGTAGCCGTTAAGAGGTGATAGTGACGACTCGCACTAGTGTGCGTCACACCAGTTCCAGAAGAGGTCGGGAAGAGGTGATTATGATGACTCGCAGCATTTTGCGTTACAAAAGTGCCAGAAGTGGGCGAGAATAGGTGATTGTGATGACTCGCGCTAGTGTGAGTCACACCAGTGCCAGAAGAGGGCGGGAAGAGGTGATAGTGATGACTCGCATCATTGTGCGTCACACCAGTGCCAGATGAGGGCAGAAAGAGGTGATAGTGATGACTCGCAAAAGTGTGCGTCACACCAGTGCCAGAAGTTGGCGGGAAGAGATAATAGTGATGACTCGCAATAGTCTGCGTCACATCAGTGGAAAGAGGTGATAGTGTTGACTCACAGTTGTGTGCGTCACACCAGTGCCAGAAGGGGGCGGAAAGAGGTGATAGTGATAACTCGCAGTAGTATGCGTCACACCAGTGCTAGAAGAGGACGGGAAGAGGTGATAGTGATGTCTCGCTGCTTTGTGCGTCAAACCAGTGCCAGAAGAGGGCGGGAAGAGGTGATAGTGATGACTCGCAGTAGTGTACGTCACATCAGTGCCAGAAAAGGGTAAAAAGAGGTGATAAAGATGGCTCGCAGCATAGTGCGTCAAACCAGTGCCAGAAGAGGAAGGAAAGAGGTGATAGTGATGGCTTGCAGCATTGTGCGTCACACCAGTGCAAGAAGAGGGCGGAAGGAGGTGATAGTGATGGCTAGCAGCAATGTGCGTCAAACCAGTGCCAGAAGAGGAAGAAAAGAGGTGATAGTGATGGCTTGCAGCATTGTGCGTCACAACAGTGCCAGAAGAGGCCGAAAAGAGGTAATAGTGATAGCTCGCAGGGTTGTGCGTCACACCAGTGACAGAAGAGTGCGAAAAGAGGTGATAGTGATGTCTGGCTGCATTGTGCGTCACATCAGTGCCAGAACAGGGTGAAAAGAGGTGATAGTGATGGCTCGCCGTAGTGTACGTCACATCAGTGCCAGAAAAGGGTAAAAAGAGGTGATAAAGATGACTCGCAGCATTGTGCGTCAAACCAGTGCCAGAAGAGGAAGGAAAGAGGTGATAGTGATGGCTTGCAGCATTGTGCGTCACACCAGTGCAAGAAGAGGGCGGAAGGAGGTGATAGTGATGGCTAGCAGCAATGTGCGTCAAACCAGTGCCAGAAGAGGAAGGAAAGAGGTGATAGTGATAGCTTGCAGCATTTTGCGTCATACCAGTGCCAAAAGAGGGCGGAATTAGGTAATAGTGATAGCTCGCAGTATTGTGCGTCACACCAGTGCCAGAAGAGGGCGGATAGAGATAATAGTGAACGCTCGCTGCATTGTGCGTCAAATTAGTGCCAGAAGAGGGCGGAAAGACGTGATAATGATAGCTCGCAGGGTTGTGCGTCACACCAGTCTCAGAAGTGGGCAGAAAGAGGTGAAAGTTATGGCTTGCAGGTGAAAGTGATGGCTTGCCAGAAGAGGAAGGAAAGAGGTGATAGTGATGGCTTGCAGCATTGTGCTTCACACCAGTGCCAGAAGAAGGCGGAAATAGGTGATAGTGAGGGCTCGCAGCACTGTGCGTCACACCAGTGCCAAAATTGGGCGGAAAGAGGTGATAGTGATGACTCGCAGCAGTGTGCGTCACACCAGTGCCAGAAGTAGCTGGGAAGAGGTGATAGTGATGAATCGCACTAGTGTGCGTCACACCAGTGCCAGAAGGGGGCGGGAAGAGGTGAAAGTGATGACTCGCGCTAGTGTGCGTTACACCAGTGCCAGATGAGGGCGGGAAGAGGTGATAGTGATGACTCGTAGCATTGTGCGTCACACCAGTGCCAGAAGTGGGCGGGAAGAGGATATAGTGATGAGTCGCTTCAGTGTGCGTCACACCAGTGCCAGAAGAGGGCGGGAAGAGGTGATTGTGATGACTCGCTGCATATGTCGTCACACCAGTGCCAAAAGAGGGCGAAAAGAGGTAATAGTGATAGCTCGCAGCATTGCGCGCATCACCAGTGCCTGAAGAGGGCGGGAAGAGGTGATAGTGATGACTGGCAGTAGTATGCGTCACACCGGTGCCAGAAGAGGGCGGGAAGAGGTGATAGTGATGACTCGCTGCATTTGTCGTCACACCAGTGCCAGGAGAGGGCGAAAAGAGGTGATAGTTATGACTCGCAGCATTGTGCTTCACACCAGCGCCAGAAGAGGGCGGAAAGAAGTGATAGTGATGGCTCGCAGCATTGTGAGTCAAACCAGTGCCAGAAGAGGGCGGAATGAGGTGATACTGATGACTCGCAGTAGTTTGCGTCACACCAGTGAAAGAAGATGGCGGGAAGAGGTGTTAGTGATGACTCGCGATAGTGTGCGTCACACCAGTGCCATAAAAGGACGAAAATAGGTGATTGTGATGACTCGCAGTAGTGTGCGTCAAACCAATGCCAGAAGTGGGCGGGAATAGGTGATAGTGATGACTAGCACTAGTTTGCGTCACACCGGTGCCAGAAGAGGGCGGGAAGAGATGATAGTGATGACTCGCAGCACTGTGCGTCACACCATTGCCAGAGGAAAGCGGAAAGAGGTGATAGTGATGACTCGCAGTAGTGTACGTAACACCAGTGCCAGAAGAGTGGTGCGAGAAGAGGTGATAGTGATGACTGGCAGCATTGTGCGTCACACCAGTGCCAGAAGAGGGCGGAGGAGGTGATAGTGATGACTCGCAGCATTGTGCGTCACACCAGTGCCAGAAGAGGGCGGAAAGAGGTGATAGTGATATTTCGCAGCATTTTGCGTCACACAAGGACCAGATGAAAGTGGAAAGAGGTGAAAGTGATAGCTCGCAGCATTGTGAGTCACACCAGTGACAGAAAAGAGCGAAAAGAGGTGATAGTGATTGCACGCAGCATTGTGCGTCACACCAGTGCCAGAAGAGGGCGGAAAGAGGTGATAGTGATGGCTCGCAGCATTGTGCGTCACACCAGTGCCAGAAGAGTTTGGGAAGAGGTGATAGTGATGACTCGCAGTAGTGTACGTCACACCAGTGCCAAAAGAGGGAGAAAAGAGGGGATAGTGATGGCTTGCAGCATTGTGTGTCACACCAAGGCCAGAATAGGGCGGGAAGAGGTTATAGTGATAGTTTGCAGCATTGTGTATCACACCAGTGCCAGAAGAGGGCGGAAATAGTTGTTAGTGATAGCTTGTAGCCTCGTGCGTCACGCCAGTGCCAGAAGAGGGCGGGAAGAGTTGAAAGTGATGACTCGCAGTAGTGTGCGTCACACCAGTGCCAGAAGATAGCGGGAAGAGGTGATAGTGATGACTCGCATTAGTGTGCGTCACACCAGTGCCAGAAGTGGGCGGGAAGAGACGATATTGATGACTTGCACTACTGTGCGTCCCATCAGTGCCAGAAGAGGGCGGGAAAAGGAGTAAGTGATTACTCGCAGCATTGTGCGTCACACCAGTGCCAGAAGAGGGCGGAAAGTGGTGATAGTGATGGCTCGTAGCATTGTGCGTCACACCAGTGACAGAAGAGGGCGAAGGAGGTGATAGTGATGGCTTGCAGCATTTTGCGTCACACCAGTGCCAGGAGAGGGCGGAAAGAAGTGATAGCTATGACTCTCAGCATTGTGCGTTACATCAGTGCCAGAAGAGGGCAGAAAGAGGTGATAGTGATTGCTAGCAGCAACGGCGTCACACCAGGACCAGAAGAGGGCGGAAAGGGGTAATAGTGATGACTCGCAGCATTGTGCATCACACCAGTGCCAGAAGAGGGCGGAATGAGTTGATTGTGATGACACGCAATAGTATGCGTCAAACCAGTGCCAGAAGAGGACGGGAAGAGGTGATAGTGGAGGCTCGCTGCATTGTGCGTCCCATTGGTGCCAGAAGAGGGCGGAAAGAGGAGATAGTGATGGCTCGCAGCATTGTGCGTCAATCCAATGCCAGAAGAGGGCGAAAATAGGTAATAGTGATAGCTCGCAGGATTGTGAGTCTCACCAGTGCCAGAAGAGGGCAGAAAGGGGTGATTGTGATGACTCTCAGCATTGTGCGTCAAACCAGTGCCAGAAGAGGGCGGGAAGAGGTGATAGTGATGACTCGCAGTAGTGTACGTCACACCAGTGACAGAAGAGTGCGAAAAGAGGTGATAGTGATAGCTGGCAGCATTGTGAGTTACATCAGTGCCAGAACAGGGCGAAAAGAGGTGATAGTAATGGCTCGCCGTAGTGTACGTCACATCAGTGACAGAAGAGGGTGAAAAGAGGTGATAGAGATGGCTCGCAGCATTGTGGGTCAAACCAGTGCCAGAACAGGAAGGAAAGAGGTGATAGTGATGGCTTGCAGCATTGTGCGTCACACCAGTGCCAGAAGAGGACGGAAGGAGGTGATGGTGATGGCTAGCAGCAATGTGCGTCACACCAGGACCAGAAGAGAGCGGGAAGAGGTGAAAGTGATTACTCGCAGCATTGTGAGTCACACCAGTGCCAGAAGAGGGCGGAAAGAGGTGATAGTGATAGCTCGCAGCATTGCGCGTCACACCAGTGCCAGAAGAGGGCAGAAAGAGGTGATAGTGATATCCCGCAGCATTGTGCGTCACACCAGTTCCAAAACAGGGCGGAAAGAGGTGATAGCGTTAAATCTCAGCATTGTGCGTTACAGCAGTGCCAGAAGAGGGCGAAAAGAAGTGATAGTAATAGCTCACCGTAGTAAACGTCACATCAGTGTCAGAAGAGGGTAACAAGAGGTGATAAAGATGGCTCGCAGCATTGTGCGTCACACCAGTGCCAAAAGCGGGCGGAATGAGGGGATACTGATGACTCGCAGTAGTGTCCGTCAGACCAGCGCCAGAAGAGGGCGGAAAGATTGGATAGTGATGACTCGCAGTAGTGTGCGTCACACAGTGCCAGAAGAGGGCAAAAGAGATGATAGTGATCGCCCGCTGCATTGTGCGTCACATTAGTGCCAGAAGAGGGCGGAAAGACGTGATAGTGGCTGCTCGCAGCATTGTGCGACACACCAGTGCCAGAAAAGGCCGAAAAGAGGTAATAGTGATAGCTCGCAGGATTGTGCGTCACACCAGTGTCAGAAGAGGGCGGAAAGAGGTGATAGTGATGGCTTGCAGCATTGTGCGTTACACTAGTGGCAGAAGAGGAAGGAAAGAGGTGATATTGAGGGCTTGCAGCATTGTGCTTCACATCAGTGCCAGAAGATTGCGGAAATAGGTGATAGAGAGGGCTCGCAGCACTGTGCGTCACACCAATGCCAAAAGCGGGCGGAAAGAGGTGATACTGATTACTCACAGCATTGTGCGTCTTACCAGTGCCAGAAGAGGGCAGAAAGTGGTGATAGTGATATCACGCAGCATTTTACGTTACACCAGTTCCAGAAAAGGGCGGAAAGAGGTGATAGCGTTGGCTCTCAGCATTGTGCGTTACAGCAGTGCCAGAAGAGGGCGGAATGAAGTGATAGTTATGGCTCGCAGCATTGTGCGTCACATCAGTGCCAGAAGTGGGCAAAAAGAGGTGATAGTAATCGCTCGCCGTAGTGTACGTCACATCAGTGCCAGAAGAGGGCGAAAAGAGGTGATAAAGATGACTCGCAGCATTTTGCGTCACACCAGTGCCAGAAGAGGAAGGGAAGAGGTGAAAGTGATGGCTTCCAGCATTGAGCGTCACACCAGTGCCAGAAGTGGGTGGAAGGAGGTGATAGTGATGGCTAGCAGCAATGTACGTCACACCAGGACCAGAAGAGGGCGGAAAGAGGTGATAGTGATGACTCGCAGTATTGTGCGTCACATCAGTGCCAGATGAGGCCGAAAAGAGGTAATAGTGATAGCTCGCAAGATTGAGCGTCACACCAGTGTCAGAAGAGGGCGGAAAGAGGTGATAGTGATATCTTGCAGCATTGTGCGTCACACTAGTGCCAGAAGAGGAAGGAGAGAGGTGATAGTGATGGCTTGCAGCATTGTGCTTCACACCAGTGCCAGAAGAAGGCGGAAATAGGTGATAGTGAGGGCTCGCAGCAATACGCGTCCCACCAGTGCCAGAAGAGGTCGGAATGAGTTGATAGTGATAGCTCGTAGCACTGTGCGTCACAGCAGTGCCAGAAGCGGGCGAAAAGAGGTGATTGTGATGACTCGCAGTAGTGTGCGTTACACAAGTGTCAGAAGTAGCTGGGAAGAGGTGATAGTGATGAATCGCACTAGTGCGCCTCACACCAGTGCCAGAAGGGGGCGGGAAGAGGTGATAGTGATGACTCGCGCTAGTGTGCGTCACACTAGTGCCAGAAGAGGGCGGGAAGAGGTGATAGTGATGACTCGTAGCATTGTGCGTCACACCAGTGCCAGAAGTGGGCGGGAAGAGGATATAGGGATGACTCGCTTCAGTGTGCGTCACACCAGTGCCAGAAGAGGGCGGGAAGAGGTGATAGTGATGACACGCTGTAGTGTGCGTCACACCAGTGCCAGAAGAGAATTGGGCGGGAAGAGGTGACAGTGATGACTCGCAGTAGTGTGCGTCACACCAAGACCAGGAGAGAGTGGGAGGAGGTGACAATGATGGATCGCAGCATTGTGCATCACACCAGTAAAAGAAGAGCGCAGGATAGGTGATATTGACAGCTCGCAGCAATGTGCGTCACACCAGTGCCAGAAATGGGCGGGAAGAGGATATAGTGATAGCTCGCATCATTGTGCGTCACACCAGTGCCAGATGAGGGCGGAAAGAGGTGATAGTGATGACTCGCAGATGTGTGCGTCACACCAGTGCCAGAAGTGGGCGGGAAGAGATGATTGTGATGACTCGCAATAGTCTGCGTCACATCAGTGGAAAAAAGAGATAGTGTTGACTCACAGTAGTGTGCGTCACACCAGTGCCAGAAGTGGGCGGGAAGAGATGATAGTGATGACTCGCAGTAGTCTGCATCACATCAGTGGAAAGAGGTGATAGTGATGGCTCGCTGCATTGTGCGTTACACCAGTGCCCGAAAGGGGCGGGAAGAGGTGATAGTGATGACTCGCGCTGGTGTGCGTCACACCAGTGCTAGAAGAGGGCGGGAAGAGGTGTTAGTGATGACTCGTAGCATTGTGCGTCACACCAGTGCCAGAAGTGAGCGGGAAGAGGATATAGTGATGACTCGCTTTAGTGTGCGTCACACCAGTGCCAGAAGAGGGCGGGAAGAGGTGATAGGGATGAGTCGAAGCATTGTGCGTCACACCAGTGCCAGAAGTGGGCGGGATGAGGTGATAGTGATGACAGCAGTAGTGTGCGTCACACCAGTGCCAGAAGAGAAGAGGGCGGGAAGAGGTGATAGTGATGACTCGCGCTAGTTTGCGTCACACCAGTGCCAGAAGAGGGCGGGAAGAGGTGATAGTGATGACTCGCAGCATTGTGCGTCACACCAGTGCCAGAAGAGGGCAGAAAGAGGTGATAGCGATATCTCGCAGCATTTTACGTCACACCAGTGCCAGATAAGGGCGGAAAGAGGTGATAGGGATAGCTCGCTGTAGTGTACGTCACATCAGTGCCAGAAGGGGACGAAAAGAGGTGATAGTGATGGCTCGCAGCATTGTGCGTCACACCAGTGCCAGATGAGGAAGGAATGAGGTGATAGGGATGACTTGCAGCATTGTGCGTTACACCAGTGCCGGAAGAGGGCGGAAAGAGGTGATAGTGATGGCTAGCAGCAATATGCGTCAAACCAGGACCGGAAGAGGGCGGAAAGAGATGATAGTGTAGGCTCGCTGCATTGTGCGTCACATTAGTGCCAGTAGAGGGCGGAAAGAGGTGATAGTGACGGCTCGCAGCACTGTGCGTCACACCAGTGCCAGGAGAGGGCGGAAAGAGGTAATAGTGATAGCTCGCAGGATTGTGCGTCACACCAGTGCCAAAAGAGGGCGGAAAGAGGTGATAGTGATAGCTCATATCATTGTGCGTCACACCAGCTCAAGAAGGGGGCGGAAAGAAGTGATAGTGATGACTCGCAGTAGTCTGCGTCACATCAGTGGAAAAAGGTGATAGTGATGAACCACAGTAGTGTGCGTCACACCACTTTCAGAAGTGGGCGGGAAGAGATGATAGTGATGACTCGCAGTAGTCTTTGTCACATCAGTGGAAAGAGGTGATAGTGATGACTCACAGTGGTGTGCGTCACACCAGTGCCAGAAGAGGGTGGGAAGAGGTGACAGTGATAAATCGCAGTAGTGTGCGTCACACCAGTACCTGAAGTGGGCGGGAAGAGATGAAAGTGATGACTAGGACTAGTGTGCGTCACACCAGTGCCAGAAAAGGGCGGGAAGAGGTGATAGTGATGGCTTGCAGCATTGTGCGTCACACTAGTGCCAGAAAAAAGAAGGAAAGAGGTGACAGTGATGGCTTGCAGCATTGTGCTTCACACCAGTGCTAGAAGAAGGCGGAAGTAGGTGATCGTGAGGGCTCGCAGCATTACGCGTCACACCAGTGCCAGAAGAGGTCGGAAAGAGTTGATAGTGATAGCTCGTTGCACTGTGCGTCAGTCACACCAGTGCCAGAAGCGGGCGGAAAGAGGTGATACTGATGACTCGCAGAAGTGTGCGTCAGACCAGTGCCAGAAGAGGACGGGAAGAGGTGATAGTGATGACTCGCAGTAGTGTGCGTCACAACAGTGCCAGAAAGGGGCGGGAAGAGGTGATAATGATGACTCGCGCTAGTGTGCGTCACTCTAGTGCCAGGAGAGGGCGGAAAGAGGTGATAGGGATGACTCGTAGCATTGTGCGTCACACCAGTGCCAGAAGAGGGCGAGGAGAGGTGATAGTGATGACAAGCAGTAGTGTGCGTCACACCAGTGCCAGAAAAAGGCGGAAAGAAGTGATAGTGATGACTCGCAGGTGTGTGCGTCACACCAGTACCAAAAGTGGACGGGAAAAGGTGATAGTGATGACACGCAGAAGTGTGCGTCACACCAGTGCCAGATGAGAAGAGAGCGGAAAGAGGTGATAGTGATGACGTGTAGTAGTGTGCGTCACACCAGTGGCAAAAGAGAGTGGAAAGAGGTGATAGTGATGACTCGCAGTAGTGTGCGTCACACCAGTGCCAGAAGTGGGCGGGAAAGAGGTGATAGCGATGACTCATACTTGTGTGCGTCACACCAGTGCCAGAAGAGGGCGGGCAGAGGTGATTGTGATGACTCGCAGTAGTGTGCGTCATATCAGTGCCAGAAGTTGGCGGGAAGAGATTATAGTTATGACTCGCAGTAGTGTGCGTCACACCATTGCCAGAAGAGAAGAGGGTGGGAAGAGGTGATAGCGATGATTCGCAGTAGTGTGCGTCAAACCAGTGCCAGAAACGGGCGGGAAGAGGTCCTATGTGATGATTCTCACAACTGTGAGTCACACCAGTGCCAAGAGAGGGCGGGAAGAGGTGACAGTGATGAATTGCAGCATTGTGCACGACACCAGTGCCAGAAGAGAACGGAAAGAGGTGATTGTGATGACTCGCGGCATTGTGCGTCAGACCAGTGACGGAAGAGGGCGGAAAGAGGTGATAGTGATGACACGCAGTGGTATGCGGCACACAAGTGCCAGAAAAGGGCGGGAAGAAGTGATAGTGATGGCTTGCAGCATTGTGCGTCACACCAGTGGCAGAAGAGGGTGGAAAGAGGTGATACTGATGACTCGCAGTACGGTGCGTCACACCAGTGCAAGAAGAGGGCGGAATGAGTTGATAATGATGACTCGCAGTACGGTGTTTCACACCAGTGCCAGAAGAGGGCGGAAAGAGGAAATAGTGATGACCCGCAGTAGTGTGGGTCACATAAGTGTCAGGAGAGAGTGGAAAGAGGCGATTGTGATGACTCGCAGTAGTGTGCGTCACACCAGTGCCAGATGAGATGAGGGCGGGAAGAGGTGATAGTGATGACTTGCAGTAGTGTGCGTCACACCAGTGTAAAAAGAGACTAGAACGAGGTGATAGTGATGACTCGCAGATGTGTGCGTCACAATAGTGCCAGAGGGGGGCGGAAAGAGGTGATAGTGATGACTCGCAGCATTGTGCGTAACGCCAGTGCCAAAAGAAGGCGGAAAGAGGTGATAGTAATGGCTCACAGCATTGTGCGTCACACCAGTGCCAGAAGAGGGAGGAAAGAAGTGATATTGATGACTGACAGCATTGTGCGTCACACCATTGCCAGAAGAGGGCGGAAAATGTGATAGTGAAGACTCGCAGCATTGTGCGTCACACAAGTGCCAGAAGAGGGCGGAAAGAGGTGATAGTGATGACTCGCAGCATTGTGCTTCACACCAGGGCAAGAAGAGGGCGGGAAGAGGTGATAAAGATGGCTCGTAGTAGTGTGCGTCAAACCAAGGTCAGAAGAGAGTGGAACGAGGTGATAGTGATGACTCGCAGTAGTGTGCGTCACACCAGTGCCAGAAGGAGGCGGAATGAGGTGATAGTGATGACTCGCAACATTGTGCGTCACGCCAGTGCCAAAAGAATGCGGAAAGAGGTGATAGTAATGGCTCACAGCATTGTGCGTCACACCAGTGCCAGAAGAGGGAGAAAAGAAGTGATAGTGAGGGCTCACAGCATTGTGCGTAACACCAGGGTCAGAAGAGGGCGGGAAGAGGTGATAGTGATGGCTCGCAGCATTGTTCGTCGCACCAGTGCCAGAAGGAGGCGGAATGAGGTGATAGTGATGATTCGCAGTAGTGTGCGTCACA
>SDVV010004060.1:0-20600 GCA_016164225.1 Gammarus roeselii
CACATTGTTGCCCATGGTGGCGGGACGACGAAAACTGTCACATTGTTGCCCATGGTGGCGGGACGACGAAAACTGTCACATTGTTGCCCATGGTGGCGGGACGACGAAAACTGTCACATTGTTGCCCATGGTGGCGGGACGACGAAAACTGTCATATTGTTGCCCAAGGTGGCGGGAATACAAGAAATAAACGTAGCCCTGGTAGCACCTCTGGTTGAAACTAGTTTCATCTCAACACCAGATTTGTGATGCACGAAACACTTTGAAACACATTGAACAATTTTATTATTGCAACTGAACATCAACCGAACTCAATAAAAACCTGATTATATTCTTAGTAATGATCTATAACGTTGCTTGCACATAGTAAGAGAAAATAGCCCGGGGAAGCACAACACTTTATGGGCAACTAGCTAGGCCTACACCAATACTAGAGTGGCCTAACGAAGAGTACTGTATCTAAATACTTTATCGAAAACCACAATACAATTGAAGAAGAACTTTAACTCTGAAAATATGTCGCGCTATGAACATGATGATGGTGATATTGACAGCTATATTTATATTGAAAGACGAAATGTAGCTGATGAAAATATTAAAATTTAATAAATTATAAGATTTTATCACACTTGGATCGGAATTCTATTATTTAAGTCCCTTATAAGTAATGAATATCTGGAATATGACATTATTATGTACTTTGTAAGATTGTAGGACTCTCGATTTCTTGTGCAGTGCGAATGTACGTGAAAACTGGGGCTATTAATGTTGGAGGAAATGTCGATCACGATCAAAATGAGTAATTTTAAGCAGATCGATTAGTATTTGGAAGTTATACAGATCCTCAATTGGAAAAAATATTCATTGATTTGAAATAAATACCAGTGCGGCCAGTATAAGAAGGGATATTTATGGTTCTGTTTGCTTTCTTTAGCATGGTTATTGCTATATCAGTTATATTTGTATGACTTGCAAGCCATAGTAGGCATTGGATTAATCTAATAAAAAAAACGTAATTTCAAGCTTTGCTTTCGGATGAAAATATTTTAATCAATGAAGAATATAAATGTAATTGTTTCATATAGGCGACACATGACCAAATGATATTTGACTATAAGGTAACGGTCAAAATGCATGTCGAAAAAAGAACCATAATCCAATTACATATTGATATCGTTCCCATTTTTAACAGAGTAACATCAGTGTTGCATTTGTATGAAGATACTAGAAATTGTGTTTTATCAACATTCAAGAAACGATATTTGTGTAGAGACAACTATTTATTCCACTCAAACTTTCCATAAGACTTTTTGTAAATGAAGATGACATGGTTTATCAAAGTCAAATAAGATACCCATGATTCGATCGAAAAATTCGTTCGATCAATAATACATATTTGAAACGAGAGAAGCTCTAAAATAGAACCTTGTGGGACGCCATGATCAATTTGAGAAGATTGGATTTTTCGTCGTTCATCATAGTACGTTGTTGCCCATTGAACAGATACAATCGAAACCAATTCAACGCCTATCCACGTACTCCATTTAAACGCAACTTGAGCAGTAAAGTAGTCAACGCATTCGAATTCCTTCCGAAACTGTAAAAAATTAATAGTACAATTTTGATTGAATCTAAACTCCGATATAAAAATTGATTTGATGTAATATTGATTGCATGGTCGAGTTTTTTACTCCAGTTTCCATGTTTGCCTCAACGAAGAGTGTTACGCTGCTCTAAATAATTATATGATGATCTGTACAATATATCAAAAAACATTGGCAACACTGAAATTACTCTTTTATGCTGGAATTTTTTTCAACTTTCCTAGTTATGACAAAGAGGATGACTCTCGCAATTATTGAAGATCACGAAAAGTTATATCGCGAACGATCAATTATTTACCGATGATTATTAAGGAGACGTATTATCCCTTAAATATTTAATAACTCTATTAGATACAAAATATGCAACACCTTTCGTACCTAAGAGATCTACTATAATTCCTCAGATTTAGTGTATTTGCAGTGCCAAGATAGAACAAATTGATGTAATCACATTACCTGCAATGTAATTCATCAAAATTATATAGTTGCAATATTCAGAAATTGTCTTACAAAATATAGTAACGTAAACTCGTGGAATGCGAAGGCAACGTCCATTTAATTTCGTATCTAGTGTCATTGGGCAGAATGGTTATAATAATGTCTTTCTTTTTATTTGAGCCTGATGGGCAGAGTTATATAAGTTAGATCCCATGAATATTTTTTTTTTTATTTATTGAATTCATTTCTGGAATTGGGTTTTTAGACAATCGTATATGATATAAAACATAATTTCTATAGAAAAAAATAACAACAGATGTTGCGGAGATTGTATTTTGCATGTTTGTATATAATATGCTTCTCCTTTGTTAATATTTAAAAAAATGTCAAATTTTATCCATAGTTTCTCAGACTTTTGAAATAAAGTTTCCGTTTGCATAGACCAGAAATTATCATAAGTTGAGGATGTATCAGGTTGGCCATTAACGGCAACGTCAGGATTACTATTGCCCACGTGTTTTGGAGAGGATTATTTCTCAAGTTTAATTGCATTGCTTTCGAATATTCGTGTTTAATATTGCGGTTTTTAGCTAATGCACTCATAGGATTGTTAGAAGGGGTTTCACTAGCGAAGATTAAGTTTTTATAATAAAAAGGGAACTGATCATAATAATCTGGGGGTATTTATCCAGAGAGGAACCCATAACGGGACCTTGTGAATGAGATGACAATTAGAGAGCAGCATTGCTGGTGTTTCAGATATTCTAGTAAGTTTAATATTCAGCGGAATCAGCGAGAATTATTCAAACAATTAGCATAATATTAAACTTACGGCATCATTACAGGAATTGAGAATATTGATGTTAGAGTCAACACACAAATGTATTCAGTTCCTGCCGATATCGGTAATTGGAGAAACAAAATTTGAAGATAGGATTGCTTCTAGATCGCGCCTACTGTTATTTATTTAAATTCATAACATAATTAGTCTAGTACAGACTCCATACAGAGTAGAGGCACAACTATATACGAGAGTTTCAGAACGTCAAAGCAATCATGAACATAAACAGACACTCCTCCTCCACGCGTTGCGGTTGAATAAAAGGATTGTTTCAGTGCGTAGAAAAAATAATCCACTTTATCAAAATTAGCACTATGAGATCTTATGTGTAAAGAAATTATGAACAAATTTTAGTTCAATGTAAATTCTGTTACAGTAAATGTACCTGTGTAGTAATAATAACTTCAAATCTTTATTATTTGATTGAGAGATTTAATTAAAACGATTCAAGTCGGCATCTTCTTAGTGTAAATAGCTCACATTCTTTATGATTCATGGATAGCCAGTGGATGAAAATGTATCTAATGTTTAACTAAATGGAAATAAACAAAAATATATATCTATGCCTTATGCGAGGCGTATTGCCAACCAAGAGGAACAATGCGTGTTGCAATGCGTGTTGCAATGCGTATTGCAATTCATGTTGCGAGGTAACAATGTTGCTGTTATAAATATACCTATGGAAAAATGTTTTTGAAAACATTTATATATGCTACAAAAACGGTCAAAAAATTACACCAGAATGAAAAATGGTATTCATACAATGAAGTCATGTGATGTGGTCAGCTGTGGCCAGTCGTCTTATGCGAAACAGCCGAGGTGCCACTAATCTGTTCACTGAGGATGTCATGAAAAGATTCGACGGCAGTTGACAGTAAACTTGGGATACTGTCGACTGCCGTGACTTTCAGAGCCAGTTACGGGCTGCCGCACGTAACCCGCTGCTCTCCTGAAACCGATGGTTTCCGAAAGCTTTGGGATTGGAAACAGAGAACGTACTTGGTAGCACTTCGAATGGGCGTCATAGATGAGTTCACAAAAAAATAATCATGCTACTTCTCTTGACAAGCATTCGTAATCTGGTTATTGTCGTCTTATCGGCACACATTGAAGATAACACTTCGTTCATCTGTCCCTCGATACCGCTACATGCCGATCTTGTGAGTCTCGCTGATGTCATCACCGACGATAGTTATGCGGTCTTCTCAAAATAAACTTCCACTCAGAAGATTGCAATCCCCATCTTCTTTAACGTCGGGGATGTCATTAGAGCGGACGAGAGTGCCTCTCCACTCACAGGTCACGGTTGTCATACACCGCCACCTCCAACAGAATGATATTCTAGTATAATTTTTCGTTCTTCTACAGACAACGTCAGGTCATTGATCTGTTGCTCTTTGTGTGATAATTTGGTATCAAATTGTGAGATGATACTTGACATTAGACACTCGCAAACCCGTTCCTCCTCCTTGGACAGTTCACTCGAGTCTATGATTGACAATCCAGTACCAGCAAGCTGTCGTCGTCGGTGACCGCAGCTAATCATCCTTCGTCCGTCTTCCATTTAGTCAACAAAGCGCAGACACATCATAAACACTGAAAAGAAGTGAGAATTGAACACACGATCTTGGTCATCTCTGTTGATTCAGAGTAACACACGAGTAATTGTAACTACTGAGATTACGTGAAGGTCAATTTAAAAAGATTCTGCTGGAGCTCTGTGATGGACGTCTTCGTAACTCTGACATGTTCTGACCATGCCCCAATCCCTGCCCGTGTGCTGATCCCGGTTAATACCCCAAATCCATCAGTCCACATCCTGACCCCCGCCCACGTCTCCCGTGCTCATATCTTGACTCATGGCCATATCATGACACACGTCCGTGCCCTGACCCTCACCCATTTCCTGACTCCTGCTCTTACCATGAAACTCGTCCGTGTCCTGATCCCCACCCATACCCTGACTTCTGCCCATATCATGACACACGTATATGTCCCGACGCCCACCCATACACTGACTCCTGACTTTGTCATGCCACTTCAACATCCTGACCCCCACTCATACCCTATCTTCTGCCCATATCATGACACATGTCTATATCCTGACCCCCACCCATACCTTGACTCCTGACCTTATCATGACACCCGTTCAAGTCCTAACCCCCACCCATACCCTGACCCCTGCCCATATCATTCATGACACATGTCCATATCCTGACCCCCACCCATTCCTTGACTCCTTACCTTATCATGAAACACGTTCATGTCCTAACCCCCAGCCATACCCTGACCCCAGTCCATATCATGAGACTCGTCCTCGACTCGACCGACTTCAGTGTGGGCCTCCACTAATGTCATGTCCTCTCCAATCCCGCAGACAGAAGAAGTCTACTTGCAGTTCAGCAACCCTACCTTTGCATCCTACTTTCTCGGGTACGGGGCAATCCTCTTTGCCTTTGGAGGAGCTTCCTCCTTCCCCACCATCCAGAACGACATGAAAGACCGAGCACTATTCTGGAAGAGCGTAGCTGTTGCCTTCATCTGTGAGATTCGAAAATTTAGAAAACAATTTTGAACCTGACTCACGTTGAATAAAAAAAATCAGATCACAACGATATCTGAGTGTATTCCGTCAGTACTTGCTATATGGTACAGATTGCGTGGATGTTCACATCACAAAAACTTGATGCTAACATCAACGCTGGTCACAAAATGTTCATTCTACTCACAATGCGCAGTATCAGACTATGCAAAGTTAACCGGCACTTCACTATGTGCCTGCAGGTATCCTCTCACTGTACCTGCCGATAGCGGTAGCAGGATACGCCCTGATGGGGTCCGCTGTGGAAAGCAACATCCTCCTGGCGGTGGAGTTCAACACCGTGGTCGAGTGCGCCATTGTGATGGAGATCATCAACCTCATCGGAACCTATATCATCTCCTTCAACCCAGTTGGCCAAGCCTTTGAAGAGATGTTCAACCTCCCAGACAGTGAGTCTGACAACGATTACGATCTGTGTGCTCGTGTTTGTTGATAATAATCATTATTATTATCTGTATTGAGGCACTCGACGGTACAATAATGATTACAATAGAAAACAAATTCAGTATAAAAAATATTCCTACCAATACATGATAGATATTGTTAAAAAAACACACGTGAAGACAGATCAGGATTGAAATGAACGACAGCAAATTATGGATTAAGTTTGAGGCAAGCATGCTTAGAATACCATTTGTGTCCTTTTCCCACATGAATATGCATACAAACAACAATGTTAGGTAGGTTTAGTATGAAGCCACCCGTCAGTGAACATACTCTGGGTCGCATCTCAACCTGACAGTCGCCCGCATATGATGGGCTCACAACCTAGAAATGCAATTAGGAGTCAAACATTATTCATAATAATGTCTGAATCTTCCTGCTCAAGCAGTATTCTGTCCCATCTTTCTTCAAGTGGCGATAGTTCGTATCTATGACAGCTGTATCAGAAAAGGCGCCAAATTAGTCATCTAATTCCAGGTATACGGTACGATGACAACTATTTTTACTCGGTGTGGCTCTTACACCATCAAGTCACAAATTAAAAGAAGAATCTGCAAGGCTAATGCGTTAATTTTTTAGGTCGAGTTACCATTTCAAGAATGAACATCTGCCCCGGAATGAAACAAAAAAGAACTCTGGCCTCCAATGACCTTCTTTAAAAATATCCTTTAATCCTCTGCTTCAGCCTAGCATATGCAGCTACCACTATACCAAATTTGAAAATCCTGTTGATCTTTGAAATTTTATCTGCTTAGAAATGCCACGTCTTCCATCTCCATCAGGTGAAGTTTCTTGTTAATGCATTCGCCAGCTGAATCCCATTTTTAGCAACAATTGTATACGCCCCTGGAGGTACAACCTGCACCTCTTACCGCCTCTCCGTCCTACAGATTTCCTTTTAGTCCTAGACCACTCACCGTCTCTCCTCCCTTCCAGCGTTCGGCTGGCAGCGCGTCGTCCTCCGCTCAGGCATCGTGTTTTTTGAGATGCTCATCTGCCTCGCAGTGCCGGACTTCGGCCTCATCCTGAACCTAATCGGCGGATCGGCGGTCACCCTCACCTCCTTCATATTGCCGCCCATCATGTACATGAAGCTCGTCGACAACTGCGATAACCCCAACTGGCCAAAGAGGTAAGAAAAATAATCTCAATGGCACAAATTCAAATAGGTTCTTTTTGTATAGAATTCACATTCAATTATGATGTTTTCGGAGTCTTCAAGCTGTTATGTTTTGTTATGGGTGAAAATGAACTATTAGGGTCCAGCACTTCGACCATCATCATTAGGCTCTCCCGATTTTATCATGATATCATCAAGCTGAGAATGTATACATGATGATATAAGCATTAACAACTTTCTAGCAAGACCTCACCAATAAAATATTACAATGTCACAGCTATGGTGACAATTGTATTCAATAATTTTCTTCAAAATAAGTACGATTCATGTTCCCCTTTATGCTTTGTTTTTTTAATTTTTATAGATTAGCTATTATTACATTCAATAAATACTTATTAATTGAGCGTAAAGAATCTGTATAATCGGGAAAAGTGTGAAATTATCACCTACAAATCATATGATTTAGCAACGCATCGTGCGTTATGAGTTACTACTTGTTCCATATCTGTCTATTCTGCAATTCCCGTACCTGCTAAGATGTCGTCGTCTGCCCCCAGGGTGATTCCTTTATGGGAACGTTTCGCTCTGTGGGAGATCATCCTCGTAGGAGCGATCGGCGGCATTGCTTCCACAGTTTCGGCTTTCATCGCCATCATCGACCCCGACGGCTTCAGCGCAAGTTGCTTCACGGCTTTCAGTTAAATTTAAACCCTGCATTCCGTAGCATCGACCTCGGCAGCTTAGTAAGAGCTGCATTGCTTCCTTCAGTAGAATTGAAGACCTGCCTTCGCCACTATCTACCGCGAGAGTCTCTGCAAGAGTTGCTTAACAGCCTTGAATTTTATTGCACACATCCCTTCACCATCATAGACTTCGCCAGCTGTCGAACAGAAGCCGGTGCGGTCAAATCAAGAGAACGCCCCTACCCACCACATTTTTTTTCCGGTGTGCGGCCTACTCACAGCAGAACTGAGTCGCATAGATCGAGGGAATTTACTGATCGTCTGATGGTGGCCTCTCTTCCGTCACGGGCTAGTCAGAGCGCTTGCCTTGACCATCGTCTTTAGACCTGAAGCTTACACAAATCCTGGTCCTCTCTGCAACCCGTGTCCGTCCGTGCGGGTACTATCACAAAGGCTCCCTGCTCTGTCTTATGCTCTGCCTGCAACCAATGGACCTACGTACGCTGCTCGGTCTGACCCTCTTCGCTGACTACCATCTTCTGCAGAGTGGTAGTCACCCTCCCGGCTGACCACCTCCTCTCACCACTACCCCGCCTCTCTGGATCTCGCATCTGCCCGGGGCAACTGAAATTGCTGATGCTCACCTGAGCTTCTATCAGTTCAACTGCAATGGCGTTCAGCACTGCCATACTCAGACGTGACCGACCTGGGGCAGGCTGTGTCGTCGGTCCCCTGATCCTGATCCGATACGTTATCAACCAAACACTAACCCCATTACCTCCAACAACAGCACCCACCGACCTCCTTCCGCCGTTTCGACTGAAGACAAATTTCTTCCTTCTTCTTCCAACCGACACTGATACGATAACCATGGCCCCATCTGGTTCTGAGAAGCCCAAGACGTAGGTGCTGCAGCTCGTGGCAACGGCATTGACCTGGCCAAATATTCGTGCGCTGTGGTGATCTTTAACGAGGACTTCTCAACAAGGCTACTCCTTTATCCCCCGATAACACATAAATCTCTGCCCACCTCGCTGTTCAAATAACGTGATATGTGCACTCCGACTCCGACTGTCTCCACATAACGATCACACTCACCGCCTGGTCATCTGATCCCCATGGCCCAAGCAAGATTTCCGTCAACTACAGGACGGACGACTGGGAGGTGTTCATTCTGTTTTGTTCGACCCGAGATATATTTTTGCATAAGATTATACAGAACACTGTCGAACATCACACACTCACCGGTAATTTTAAAGACCACTCCCTAAACCTCACTTGCAGTCAGAACACTTCTTGGTTCTCATGATGCGGCATGGTATCTTGAACCTTCTTCTTAAACCCGCGGCCTTCCACTAACTTTTTACTTGCAACATCCCACCCACCATGCCCCTCCACTCGTCGAACAGCAAGACACCTTCACTCAAGTCTCGCCCTGAACCGATACCTCAACCTCTTCAACCCTTTCAGTGTGACCAGGCTATCAGGGCCAAGGGTAACTCAACTGTACCGGACCTGAACATCTTACCTCTATCCAGCTCAAACATGGGGCACCCACGACATCAGATACCTCAACCCTCTTTCAACCTCTCCCTTAACCTGTCAGACATCCCTGCCCTCTGGAAGCAATCTTAAGTCAAGGCAACCCCGAGACCAAAGTTCTTCTTACAGTCCTATCGCACTATTCAGTCCTGCCGCCAAAACCATTTACTGTCCGCTTTTATCTCCTCACTCGTCAAGAAAACCGCAATCGAGATTTGATGGTTGAAAGACTTAGCTGGAAGAAGCTAGCGAAAATCCAATGAGACCCAACTGACAACATGCAACTCTCTCGTGAGGCCCGTTTTCAATTACGCCACTACAATCTGGGTTTCCGGCTGCTCTAATACGTCCATTCAAAAAACTACAAATCCTCCAGAACTCGGCTATTCGCATTGCAGCCGGCTCACATCCCGACCAAATCCGTCGCTCTTACCAGCTGCTACGATTGGTCTACACGATGGCCCCACATATCACTTTTACAGAACCGCGGAATAAAACACTTCCCATCTCCTACAATACCAACCCACTCGTCACCCATCGTCTTTTAAATAAACTAAGTGGAGACTGCTGACTTCCTGACCAGACTCACGACCGTCAGGAAGTCATAGGGCTGGAACACTTTTCTCCATTTCTATTATTTAAATAACATAATACAATATTAGTATTAAATTAGAGTGCATGACACGGTTTTTCTAAGTTTTACCATGTCTGGTAACAGCTTCTACTGTAGTCACATGTGGAATTTGTATTCGATTTTATCCGTTTGATAATTCAACTATGAGTTACGATTGGGGCTATACAGAGTGCGGATTTACCTCTCCGATAGACTTTTTTCTTCCTTTGTTTTTCTTCAACAAATATTGCAATGCAAGTAGGTAACAAATTCCCAGAAATATGATAAAATAATGTCGCGTTGTTCGTCATATGCTGTGTTTGCTTTGAATCGTGATAGCAGTCAGCTGCTAATCAGATCTTAAGACGTGAACGGGAGGAACCAGTCTAAGTCTACTCCTCGATCGTCCACCAGTCCAAGTTTACACTTCGATCGTCCACCAGACTAAGTCTACTCCTCGATCGTCCACCAGTCTAAGTCTACTCCTCGATCGTCCACCGGTTGGCAAAAGCGTATTTTCTCTTAATCCAACCTTGGTTCCTTTTCGGAAGGCCTCAAACGATAACTGACTTGCCCGCAAGATCTAAGTGACGCCTCAGTCAATTACATCTCTGCCCTTAATTTCTCATATTAGTTAAAATTACTATTTGATACACCTTTTCAGTTCGACTGCCTTGAGACTCCAACGACTGATATCACGAAAGAAGCGTTGCCTTAATCGTAGTAATTACGAGCCCATTCATTCATAAAAGTGGACCATCCAATATTTAAAATAAACCAGGCTTTGACGTTCAAGGAATCGAAACCCACTCCATAGTCCATATCTGAAGGTTTCACGTTCTCGAAAGACTCTTTTCTCAAACTGTCTTTGTGATTAATATTGACCCCGACCTCTTCAAAGCCAATAAGCGGCCTCTTCCGCCTAAGCTATTTGTCCCTTCTTTTCAAGCAGACATAGAAAACGATTGCTACGACCAAAAACCGTCATTTTTATTTTTCACGTTTGTCAAGTTAGCCTCAATCCCCCACCAGTGCGATCGCA
This sequence comes from Gammarus roeselii, assembly GCA_016164225.1. NCBI lineage: Eukaryota > Metazoa > Arthropoda > Malacostraca > Amphipoda > Gammaridae > Gammarus > Gammarus roeselii. Next base: position 10,930 of record SDVV010004060.1, read on the forward strand.
TATCTCACCACTTACCAATAGCCAGGTTTCTCTCGTTCTCATTAGAGAGAGCGTAAACCGTTCCTAGCAAAGTACTGACCACAACGGCTTCCACCTTGCAGTCCTTAGAACAGGGGTACTGTTACCTCTTTCCAGTAGTTCCTCCACTTGGCAATCGCCCAGCCAGTTATTTAGTCTTTTTGTCTTCTACCCGACCACCAACGGAAAGAAAATCTCCTCTGTGAAATGGCTCCTCCCAATTTTCACGTGGCCGAGGTCAGCCAAACACTAGGTTCCCACGTATAATCATGACGGCAACAGACATACTTGCTTCCTCTCGTAATATCTTGGGTGGGTTTGCCCACCTAATGTCGGTAGTTCATCATCAAGAGTGAGATCTACCATCCGGCTTAGACTTCTTTGCCAAAGAGAAGGGCCACCAAATAGGTCGGTCTTTCCCCATTCGCGTGCTTTCGGTCTCTTGCAGCACGCGGTTCGCCCGATTCTAGCTCGACGGCTTCCCGGGTGCCGCACTTATTTTCCTAACCCCTACTATGATGGAATCCTGGGCTTAGCCACATTCAGTGTGATTAATGAAACCCGATCATTAGATTAAGCGAAAGCGAAATTCACATAATTACTAGAAAATTCCCAATCACACCATCACCACCGGTTATCTGACCCGTGTCACGGCTCACGACGTGACAGTAATTTTCTTACAACAGTCTCCTACTTCCACCCCAATCGAGGCTAATCATAGTTTCGATTATAGTATCACAACCACCTGCAAGTACTACTCCAAAAGACGCATCATCGTGTAGTTGATCTGAACAGGCTTCCCAAAACAGGAACCTGTCTCAAACCACGAGTCTCGTTTCCGGACACGCGACGATCGTTGGTGGTTTTTAACCTTGCTATATCCTGCATATCTATTAGTGGATTATCCTCTATAATGTTCACATTATATTTGGGGGTAACTATGTTGCTATCTATGTGTTGTTATTATATCACAAAAAGCCCTGAACAGTTATGTTGTCTCTCGTACCGATCGCTAAGACGATGTCATAGTCCATGTAGTTTGTTTGCGCTATCTCGCTTCGGCTTCGCTCCGCTTGAACAATACATCATGTGAGTGGGCATTTTACATCGTGTGAACTGATCCCCTCTAGCATGATTGTGTGCCGGCTGTTCACAACTGTATATATATATTTATATATATTTATATATGTGTGGCTAATTGAGCTCGAATGTAATTAATATATTGCCGTCAGTCATCCTACAGCGTGAAGAAGACGACGGTAATGTAGCTAAGTTTCATCTGATCTCTTAGGTTCAATAAGCTTATAGGGTTTATAATCTCCCTTGAATATCCTGATTCATCCCAAATACTTCCTTTATGGAACGTAAACGAAGCCTTGTTCCGGCTTCTTACGTTGAGAAGTAAAGTACACACTCCATGGCACAGCTTTCATTGGGTATATCAGCGATAACTACAGCTAAGATCACTGACTGTAGCAGCCCAACACCATTAATACAATATTAATAATAAACCTTATTATTTAGAACATAATAATAATATAACGGAAGTTTATTCACATCCCAAAAACCGTGTGGAGTATGTTAATCGAACAATTAATAGTCATAGCACAAGTAAAAGTTTATCGGTCAAACACTGTAATTTATGTGCCAATCACTGCTAGCCTAAAACTATTCCACTGTAATTTATGTGCCAATCACAGGTAGACTAAAGCTATTCCTCTGTAATTTATGTGCCAATCACTGGTAGCCTAAAGCTATTCCACAGTAATTTATGTGCCAATCGCTGGTAGCCTAGAGCTATTCCACTGTTATTTATGTGCCAATCACTGGTAGCCTAAAGCTGTTTCACTGTAATTTATGTGCCAATCACTGGTAGCCTAAAGCTGTTCCACTGTAACTTATGTGCCAATCACTGGTAGCCTAAAGTTATTCCACTCTAATTTATGTGCCAAGCACTTTGGTTGCCTAAAGCTATTCCACTGTAATTTATGAGCCAAACACTGGTAGTCTAAAGCTATTTCACTGTGATATATGTGTCAAACACTTTTGTAACCTAGCTAATGCTATTCCCATGTAATTTATGTGGCAAACATTTTTGTAGCTTAAAGCTATTCCACTGTAATTTATGTGCCAAACACTTTGTAGCCTAAAGCTATTCCACTGTAATTTATGTGCCAAGCATTTTGTTAGCTAAAAGCTATTCCAGTCTAATTTATGTACCAAACATTTTGATAGCCTAAAGCTATTCCACTGTAATTTATGTGCCAAGTGCCTTGGTAGCCTAAAGCTATTCCTCTGTAATTTGTGTGTCAAACACTAGTAGCCTAAAGCTATTACGTCAAACACAAAAACAATGAATAGGAAACTGCATTAGAGTAAGTTAGACCGATAAATAACAAACACGACTTCGGTTAGAACCAAATAAGTTCGAGGAAATGAGAGAACGCTCGGATATTTGTAGAAAAATGAAATACTGCGTAACATTAAACAAATAATAGTGTTCGGTCGAAAATAATAGATTCAGAGGAACAAATGCAACACTTGGAAGTGCGGAAGGAAAGGCATGACTCCTGCGTAAAGATTGGAATAAGTTTGGGAGTCATTAAAGCACTCATGTTGTCATCGGAAAGTGATATCCAGTCACCTAATAAAATACAGTGATGATAGGACAACAATATCTCAGTTTAAAAAGTATAGATTAACAAAATGAGAGTTCAATTATAGGTCACTGACTGAAAATTTCTGAGAAGGAAGCAAAATGACAACAGATATGCGTTTCCAATTGAAGCACAAACAATTCAGAGAGATTAAAGTAGATCTGAGGTCCTCAATTACAAATTTAAATTAAAAAACACAGAGTACATCTACCAACTGCATAATGGGACGCAAAATGTATAACAAAATGATGTATTTGTTATGATGAAGGTTAATATTAACGTGCCTACGTGTCGATGTCATGAGCCTCGGCAGAACGATGTATTTGTTATGATGAAGGTCAATATTAACGTGCCTACGTGTCGATGTCGTGAGCCTCGGCAGAACTGGTAGGCCAAGTCTGGAATTGTGCTGGTGAGTAGTTACTTCGATTCGTTATCAACACTAACTAAATACAAATTTATCACTAACTGTTATATTGGTAGCATTAATTACTGAGTTATTCCGCTGTTATTCCTGAAAAAAATAAGAGTAGTATTTAAACTCAATGTTAATAAAAACTCGGTGTCATTCAAACTAACCCTAATGAAAAATAAACGTTCATTATTTGTGTATAGTTATGTATTTTTTTAGTCTGCTCTTATCCACTTCATAGCTGACAGTCATCAATATGATAAATTATATGTGCCAGACATTCTACCTGGTCATTCCAAGGTGTAGAGTAGCCATTACACAGGTTATATAACACCGTGATATATTCATTAATTTATGTAACTTCTTGCAATAACATTATTGATTCTTTTCACTCATCTTAGGTCAGTTATTAATTACTTCAATGAAGTTGGACAAATATTTGCAGGGGCTTCATTGACCCTGATTCCAACCATCTGAATGATCTCTATCCTGGTTTAAATGCCGAGAGGAAGAGTGAATATTATGATGAAGAAGCACGAACAGTTAAGATTGCAAAACTATAAATACCAGGAAAAACTTTTTTATGGTACATCAGAATATGATATCATTATTACTAAAACCTTACACGTTCCATAAATTTATGAAACTAATAAAATGTAAATTCAATGTTATTAAATTCACAGGAAGCCGGCTGACCGAGGACGCAGAATATTTAAATCACTTTGATAACAATAATAATTTTCGCCAGTTCAGAACTGATGGAAGAACAATCAGCACCAATATTTATGATAATTAAACCTCTAACACTGAACTATTTAACCGTCAGTATGCCCTTCATCGAAACCCTTTTTGGTTAAATTAAACTGAAGAAAATATATAAGATCATTGCACCAGTTTACGGGCCCCGATCCTCTAACCCTAATCTGTTCGTTAACAAATGAAATGAATTAATAATCTCATGTGACAACATAAAACCGGATCATTTTATCTTGTGTGGCGATTTGGATGATGTTCAGATATTATGAGTTAAAATAACGACAGTAATACTTCAGATCGCCTGTGTACAATGAACAACCTTGCATTATTGGCATTAATATTAAAGCGAACTTAAATAAACATAACAAAAGATACGGCTAGCCTAATAGATAATTATTGCAAATCAAACCCACATACCTACAACTATGGCAAATCAATTTCTGAAATATCAGACTACCTGCTGATCTTTGTTATTCTGGAATATATCTCTACAAATGAAAGAGTAAATATAAGCGAAAACAATTAATATAGATTCATAAATTATGGAACAATAGGAAGTTCGTAAGATCAGTTAAATCAATTTGATTTTACTGAAATCATAAATAAAAAGGACAGTGATCTTGCTATAAAACAATTGATTAGTGTTAAAAGTCTTGCTGTCCCTTAAACACGAAAACACTCTCTTCAAAGACATTACTTGACATTGAATTGCAACTGATATTAAATAAAGCTAGAAAACACCCGAAAACATTGCTTTTCCTTGTACATGCTGGCAAGATGCGCATAGTATCCTATACACTCAGTTTACAGTGCATGTTAAAGGCTCAATTGGATCGTCTAAAAATACAAAAGCTGAAAATAAATTAACTGTCAACAAAAACAATCTCAAACGCACGTGGAAGGTGATTAATAACAAGCTTAAAGCTCATAGCAGTAAATTTAACCGATATGAAAAAAGTACCATTTCCAATTACGAATATTCAAAGATTTAGATATCGCAAATGTACTGATGATTTATTTCTGTGTGAAGGTAGGGAATATTGCTGATTGTATAATTCATGAATATCTAACGAATAACATATAATCATTCTCTATATATTTCACCAGTTATTGTTCAAGACATCACCTCAATGATCATGTCTTTAAAATATGAATCTGGCAATATCAATATAGTTACTTCATCAGTATCATAACAAAATTAGCCGAAGCAATATCTCCATCCTTTATTCAATTGGAAAAAAGTGCTTTATATGAGAAAATTTTCCCAACTCATAAAAAAATGCATGAGGTATCGATACAACTGATACTGTTAATTACCGACACATCTCTGTTTTTCCTTTATATTTAAAAACATTAGAAAAAAAAGATCACAAACAACAATTCCTATATACTTTAATGTAAAGAGAATCATTCAAAAAATTAGATACGGCTTCAAATCCTCAAATTCAAACTACATTGTCTCCTCTCTATTTCCCGACTTTCGTAATGCCTGTGACTGTGTAGACCATCATCTCTTATATCTAAACTAAAGTTTTATGGAATACGAGAATTCGCTATCGATTAGTCCACTAAATAAATGTCCTAACGCAAACAATCAGAACTGTAAACGAACTACAATCTGCCTTGCTCAATAATAGACATGGTGTTCCTCACAGTTCTGTTTCAGGGCCCTTCCCATACTAATTTTTAGGAACAATATAGTAAATGGCATCGTCCTATCCCATATTCATCGTGATGGTATAGTATCTAATCTACTTATATGTCTTCGAACTCCGTAAATTAATAAACTACCAACAATTAGCAAGGAATTTGAACATGCAAATTCGTGACTCACTGCGAAATGAATTGGTATCAATGTCAAAGAAAATAATATATTATTCTCTTATAGGCGTTGAATCAATTTACCACTCATAATAATTGGAAAGAGTTAATTGAACTTACGAGGTAGACAACACTATATTCCTAAGAGTATATTTCGTTCAAACTTTCGCATTATACTAAAAGTCGTCTAGATCTACAGACATCCAATGCAAAATATAATAAATCCTTAAAACCCCTCATTTCACGTTGTTCCAGTCATTCAAAGTAAACGAAATCGAAGCTAGGCAAGGAAAAGATAAAAAAGAAACGAATAATAATAATGTCCTGCAAAGGAAAGCTAATATAGCTTTAAAAATCCTTCCATACAATACTTACACTAATTATCATTCAAAACCACGAATAAAAAACTGTAAAATCAAAATATCTTCAAAATTAATCTATACGCATTCGATTTTTTTTTACAGAAGCTGTGATCAAGATCTATTTACACTAATTAGAAAACTCTAGGATGTAGACATTTATTACATTAGAAATTATAATAACCCTTCAATACCCCATTATTATAGATAGAAAGCTAAGGTGGGTTTTCACATCAACTCTATTGGGATCTGTAGCTAACTTTATTCTGTTCTCCAGCTAGGCACCTCTCATTAAGCTTTTAAGTCATGAATAAAATCATTATGCTTATCATGTTACTAGCAGTAAAATTTTATGTTATCGCTTGTATTTTTCCCAGTCGCTCAACCATGTCCAAATCGGTATATTTGTGCGCAGCAGAAAAATTACAAGTGCAACACACTTTCGTTCGATTGCTGATAAATTTTTCAGTGTTAATAGAACTCTCCTGTCGATTGGTGTCATGTATCAACTCGCCACAGTGTTATCCCAGTTATGTGAAATCATATCCTGAACACTTTGCAATCTTGTTGTAATAAACCAACTGATTGTTTAACTGTTTAACTGTTTCAATAAATGTCTAGAAAGATTATGAATTAATCTAGTTCGAAATTACCGTAATAAAAAAAAATGGATAGTTTCAGTTCATTCAATAAAATAGTGAGCTACTATAAGTCACGATAAGCCGCTAAATGTATTTATAATCCACAATAAGTCACTGGTAGCCCCTGTAAGCCACTATAAGCCAATATAAGCCACTATACGACAAGGTACGCCACTACAAGGTCCTGTATGGATAACATTGAATCAAAGCTCGGAATACAAATAGGAAATATTCCCGTATACATACAGACAAAAAATGTAGATTGCGAGGTGCGTCATTTTACTGTATTTGAAGCAAGTGCTCTCTGAGCCTAAAATGGAACAATGAGGAACAATTATTGTGAATCGATGAGGAACAATGGTGAATCGATGAGGAACAATGGTGAATCGATGAGGAACAATTGTGAATCGATGAGGAACAATTGTGAATCGATGAGGAACAATTGTGAATCGATGAGGCACAATTGTGAACGAAGAACGCAACGTGTCGACGAGGCAACTATTGTGAATCGAAACCCTCCAATGTGGTAGCACCCATTCAGGTAAAACTTACAGTTCAAACAAAAGGTTTCTACGAAGGCAGCCAGCGTACATGACATCACACCATGAAATACAAACAATGACCACATCAATGTAGGCCTTTATGACCGTCAAGAATGTGGTAGCCCCATTCAGGTAAAACTTACAGTTCAAACAAAAAGTCTATACGAAGGCAGCCAGCGACAAGACATCACAGCACAGCATCATAAATAGAAACATTGACTCCATCGATGCAGGCCTGGAAAACCGTCAATCGGATGAACCAAATTAGACTCGACCGTCAACAAAACAGACAGGTTTGATGGGTGATAGGGCGTAAGGAGCTGCACGGTGTGAACAACAAACCGACGGGGCGCTACATAAAGGAATATCATCCAGATACAATCTTGGATAGTGTGTTTAGCTCCAATCGCGTGCGCGCACACCAATTCCCATCCTTCTAATTTTCTCTTATAGGGCTTATGCAAGATTTTGAGCCAATGGGGCACTCTGTGGTTGTCGTCAGGTAGAAAAGGGTTATAGTTTTGACGAATATAGTCATAAGATGCGGTAGTGACCACCCTCACTGCAGCTTAAATAGCATCGGATATTGTTAACCTATGTTGTACTCGATGTTGAAACGAATGCTCACCCAAAGTCAGTATATATAACTATATCCAATTATTGGTCTAGTCCATCAACCTCCTTACACAAAGTTTGACAGTTCTGTATAATCTCCATCGGCTGTTTTTAAACCTTCACACTCCTTGCCTTCGCTTGGCTATTCCATTCTGCCACTTTATGGTAGCATTAGTCAACCGCGAGATAGCCGTGAAAAGGGAGTGGATTGGCAATTTATCTATGTATTTGTAAAACTCGGTGCCACTTCCCTACTGATTTCTCGATAAGTGATAGAATTTATTCTTCAATTTCTCAACATAGATCAGATTAGACCACTACTTTGAGTGGTTAGCTCATATCGGTAGGTGTGGACAGTGAGTAAGCAACGTAAAAGGGAAGGGCAATTAAAAAAATATCGTCGAGCTGCCGCAAGTGCATTGCTCTCCATCTACAAGTTTTCATGCTGATAGCTACTTGATGGTACAAAGGATATGATAGCGCGAACGACCCCTTGCCTGTGTCCATAAGATGGTTGTGAGTTATACATGAGTGTTCTGAGCACAGGAGGTGATGAATATTTGAACTCCTGTTACATAACCTGATTTCCTTCTCTTCAACTGGGAGTTTAACGGGATACACGTTTTGTCCGCTTTGTTGCAGCGTATCGTTATATTGGGATGTTATTAGGGATTTGATGATAAGAAACTAATCTCGGTCTTAGGATCTGATAGAACCCGGCACCCCGGATCAAGCAGGATTTGACCGCTTGGCCCGACACGTGTGTTAATAAAGAGTACGCTTAGCAGTAAGCGTAAAGCGGGATGTATATAATGCAAATTTACGCTGAGTGAAGGCACTCAGTCTGGAAAGATAACGCACATGGGAAAACGATTTGCTTTAAATAAGAGGGCAAATTCAAGTGCGTATAACTCTGTAGAGAAAATAGAAGCTCATATTAACGGAAATTTGGATACTGCTACTCGAGCAATGTCGAACAATTTTGGGAGTACGTACCGGTTGGAATAGTTGCCTCGGGGTATATTTCTAGATCTATATTGAATTGCGGGTGGTTGATCATCCGAGTAGCTGTTCTGATTCGAAGAATTTGGGAAGAGAATGATGGCCTGATTGCCGTGCGTGTGTTGTTAGGTGTGGCAATTAGAATGTCTGCGCATAGGGACTTGATGGAGTCCACGTATACTAGAGGCGTCCTGCTCACTGTAAGGAGTGGTTTTGGGTGTTGACCAAGGGTGAGAGTAAAATGCATGAGTTTTGTCTTAGATGACCAGAAATCGGAATTTGCTTAATGAAGCCCAGTTCCCAGCTTGGCTTAAACACTTTTGGAGTTAATAGTGTATTGATAGAAATGCTAGGGTGTCGGTAGCTTATTATTTGTAGATCGTCCACTCGTGGTGAAGAAAGTAGTCTCCGGTCATGAGGAAAGATATCACCTAGCTGATTAATTTTAATGACAGAAGGAGGGACACAAAAGATGCTCCCGTGAGAGACGCCCATTTCCATGGAATAAGATGACGACATAGTGTCACCGACCATTACCCTAAGGTACGGTTCAACAGAAATTTTATCAATAAAACGATTTCGAAGGCCTCTCATATGCTTTCCAACGTCGACAAAAAGAAGTAAACAACATGTTCCCCTAGGACAATTGCCCATGGAATGTCTGATTCTAGTCGTCTGAAATGATCTTTCGTGTAGTGAAACTTGCGGCCGCCGCACTGGATGTTGAGGTCTGAGTAGTTAATAGTGGTACGAAACGCGGATGTGAAGGAATTAGATAGGGGTTAATTAGCGGTGGGCGGGGGGTAGGACGCGATGCATGCAACCTTGACTCAACCGGTTTGTACGGG